>MDKI01236359.1:0-19150 GCA_005239505.1 Nicotiana paniculata
ACAGGATCTCATACGGACTTTGCCACTAATTTGAATATTTTGATACTCAACACATCTTAGTTAATCTTAAAATAGGGAGCAACATCCCTATTTATAATAGTACATATTTTAATTAGAAACTAGAAAGTCTATTCCCGTATGATTTTGACTATAAAACCTTTATAGCAATAAATCTAATAAATAAACTAGCAAATACCAGATATAGAATTTATAGTAATTCCTCATATGTATTTAGTCCCAAAACAATCTCAATCTCATTATAGGTAAGTTATTGTTCACCTAATACCTCAGTTTCAATCTTTTAATTTTCTTAAGTATACATATAAGTTAAAAGATATTGTCCAGGTCGTATTTCCCATGTGATCATTCTTTATTTTAAATTGAAAAATAAATGTTCAACACTAGACTGCTAATTAGCATAATGACGAATATAATGCATCTGCATCATTTGTATATAGCTATAACATTGTTCTGTTAGGTAACTATTGTGGCTAAGGCTAGCTTTAGCAATTTCGATTATTAAAATAAATGTGGGGAGTATATTAATCAAGAAGTCAGTGACCTAGTTAAAGAAGCCATAACCTTCTGTACTTTGGGCACTAATACCATAAATTTTGAATTTTAGTAGAGTAATGCACGCCCATATTTTACGACTAGATCCATAATTTTTATTTAATGTATAAAAACCTATAGCTCACTTGCTGTGACTATGACATGTCATACTTCCAATTCCAATATGTTTGCCGGTGGTTAGCGGGTGTGCTGTGGACCATTTTTTATTATATTATTAGGTGTAAGGTGATCAGAGTTTTTTGATTAATGTGAATTTACTATTATGCGTCATTTCCCATGCCCCAATTCTATAAGTAAGTAATTGAATTTAATTAAACATAAGACATTAGTTAAATTAAATTTACTATTATGCATCATTTTCCATGCACTAGTTGTTGGGTGTTGGGCTTTTAAGTTTGGTGTAGCTTAAAGAGGGTGAATGGAAAACAACGGGAAAATAAAATATTTGATTTTCCCTCCTTGACAAAAGGACATTGTCTCATATTGGAGCAAGAAAAGACTTTTGATGGGTATATATACAATTGCTCTTCTTCTAGCTCTTAAAGAGTTAAGAAGAAGGCAAGCCTTGCACCGTCGTTGTTGGCTTCGGCTTCGGCTTTGGTCAAAGATTAATTGATTAATCTTTTTGGACAAAAGTCTTTTTAATTATTTAATTAATTAACAAAAATTCAATCCGGAATAACTCATGACCCACAATGCGACCCGGTCCTCTCCGTTTTCTTTCCCAGATTATTTTATATCCGTTTTCTATTTTCCCGCAATATTTCAACAGAAATATTCCAACAACTATGGTTCTTTCTGAAAGGTTGCCCATTTCAGAAATAGAATGGTCTATAAATATGCCTTGAATCCCAGAATCTTTACTTATAAAATTTTCTGATTATCCTCTTCTTCTTCTGCACAACATTTTCCAGTGTGTTTTACGATCATTGAGTGGTTCGAAGTTCACCGGAGTTTTTGGTATCAATACACTGGTGAGTTAAATCATTCTATCCTGGGAGGATAATATTCCAGCACCTCGGGTACTTGAGGGGAATAATTTTCTTAAGGACACACTGTGCATTAAGTGAGCTCAATTTATACCTATATTGTTTTCAGAATTTATTTCATCGTACTGGTTCTATTAACTTTATGTTTTTGTTTTCCCAGAAAGTTTACTGTTTTATTATTTATTACAGTAATACAGATTGAATAACAATCTTAAGAAAATTAGTTTTTTATATTCTGCATTATGTTTATGGAGATTAAAACCTGTGTGGTTTTCTACTCCTTCTGAATTTTACTATTCTAATTTGAAGATATAAAAACTTCATCAGAGTATTGAAATTCAGCAAACTATTTGAAGAACATAAAGCTTTCATCGTTTTCTGTGAAACAGCATATAAAAACTTCGATTTTATTTATCATACCTACTGTTTATTGTTAATTACATTATTGTTTACTGTTCTGGTTTTGCCATTAATTAAACTCCTTTGTTGTTGACAGTGAGAAATGGCAAGTGATAACGAAAATCCTTCTACGACTATTGCGGCAACGGCGATAGCCTCGTCAAGCCGCACTATTGTTCCACCAGCCGAGAAACCGGAAAAATTTTCAGGAGCCAACTTCAAAAGATGGCAGCAAATGGTGTTTTTCTGGCTTGCCACACTTGGTATGCAGAAATTCACTAGTGAAGAAACTCCAGTGCCTGCTGTGGACACGTCGGACAACGAGAAATTCATGATTGTTAGGGCATGAAAACAAACAGAGTTTCTTTGCAAAGGCTATATCTTAAGTGCTTTAGAGGATGACTTGTACAATATGTACAGTGCGATGAATACTTCGAAAGAATTATGGGACGCACTTGAGAAGAAGTACAAGACTATAGATGCATGCTTGAAGAAGTTCATGGTTGCCAAGTTTCTAGACTATAAAATAATAGACAACAAAACTGTTGGAACCCAAGTTCAGGAGCTTCAACTTATTTTTCACGACCTTATTGCTAAAGGTGTGGTCGTGAATGAAGCATTTCAAGTGGCTGCAGTGATTGAAAAATCGCCTCCTTCATGGACATATTTCAAGAACTATCTTAAGCACAAGCGCAAAGAAATGAAGTTGAAGATCTTGTGATTCGTCTCAAGATTGAGGAAGACAACAAAACAGCCGAGAAGAAGTCTCGTGGAAATTCAATGATCATAGGAGCTAATATCGTTGAGGAGACTGCTCCAAAAAGTAAGAAGAGGAATAGGTCTTTTGGACATACTAAGGAGCATAATAAAAAGAAATTCAAGGGCAACTACCACAATTGTGGAAATATTGGTCACAAAGCCCCTGATTGTCGTCTCCTGGAAAAGGATAAGAAGAAGGGACATGCCAACATATTGGAGAAGAATGATGACATTGATGTTCTGTGTGCAATGCTTTCGGAATGCAATCTAGTTAGAAATCCAAAGGAGTGGTGGATTGACTCTGGAGCCAATCGACATGTTTGTGCTGTCAAAGAAACATTTGCGACTACTCTAATGTTGGTCCCGAAGAAGAGCTTTTCATGGCAAATAATGCGACAACCACGATTGAAGGTTATGGGAAGATATTCCTGAAGATGACTTCCGGCAAGGTGTTAAAGCTCAACAACGTTCTTCATGTTCCTACTATTAGGAAGAATTTAGTTTCTACTTATTTACTTGTGATGAATGGATTCAAATGTGTATTTGTGTCTGGTAAAGTTGTTGTAAGCAAGAATGAAATGTATGTTGGAAATGGATACCTCACAGAGGGCCTTTTCAAACTCAATGTAATGGTTGTTGACAGTATTAGTAAAATTCCAGCTTCTTTTTATTTATTGGAGTCAAATGGTTTATGGCATATTTGTTTAGGACATGTCAATTATAAAACCTTGCGGAAGTTAATTAATTTAGAAGTATTGCCTAAATTCGAGTTTAATAAATCAAAATGTCAAATATGTGTTGATATAAGTTTGTTAAACATCCTTATAAGTCTGTTGAAAGGAATTCAAATCCTTTAGACTTAATTCATACTGACATTTGTGATATGAAGTCGACACCATCTCGAGGTGGGAAAAAGTATTTTATTACTTTTATTGACGATTGCACTCGATATTGTTATGTATATTTGCTTAATAGTAAGGATGAATCAATTGAAGCATTTAAGCAATACAAGAATGAAGTGGAGAATCAGTAGAATAAAAAGATCAAAATGATTATAAGTGATAGGGGTGGAGAATATGAATCACTGTTTGCAGAAATATATTCTGAATATGGAATTATCCATCAAACTAATGCACCTTATACACCTCGATCCAATGGACTTGCGGAAATGAAAATTCGAACATTAAAGGAAATGATGAATTCTTTATTAATAAGTTCCGTATTACCACAGAATTTGTAGGGGGAAGTTATCCTTACAGCTAACCGAATACTCAACAAAGTACCCCACAACAAAACACAATCTATTCCATATGAAAATGTAAAGGAAGAAAACCCAACTTGAAATATTTCGAAGTGTGGAGGTGTCTAGCAAAGGTACAAGTTCCTTTACCTAAAAGGGTTAAAATCGAACCAAAAACTGTATTCATTGGATATGCCACAAACAGTAAAGCATGTCGATTTTTGGTTCATAAATCCGATAATTCAGAAACTCATGTTAATACGGTAACGGAATCAAATAATGCTGAATTTTTTGAAAGCATCTATCTGTGTAAAACTGCATGCGAGTCGTTAGTGGAAGACCTAAATGGCCCCGGGAAGAACCAAAGGAAAATACTCCAAGTTTAGAAGATCCAAGGCTAGCAAACGTCATAGAACATCTACTTCATTTGGACCAGATTTTGTGACATTCTTGCTTGAAAATGAGCCTCAAAATTTTAAAGCAACTATGTCATCTTCTGATTCATCGTTTTGGAAAGAGACAGTCAATAGTGAGATTCAATCAATTTTGGATAACCATACATAGGATTGGTTGATCTTCCTCCGGGAAATAAGACTTTAGGTTCGAAATGGATCTTTAAACAGAAAATGAAAGCTGATGGCACTATTGACAAATATAAGGCAAGACTTGTTGTCAAAGGTTATAGACAGAAGGAAGGCCTTTATTACTTTGACACTTACTCGCCAGTAACAAGGATAACATCTATTAGGGTGTTAGTGGCACTAGCGGTTGTGTATGGTCTTGAAATCCATCAAATGGATGTTAATACAACTTTCTTAAATGGAGAATTGGAGGAAGAGATTTACATGGAACAACCTGAGGGTTTTGTGGTTCCTGGTAAAGAAAAGAAAGTATGCAAACTTGTTAAGTCGCTTTTATGGACTTAAACAAGCACTCAAACAATGGCATGCCAAATTTGACCAAACAATGTTGGCAAGTGAGTTTAAAATCAACGAGTGTGACAAATGTGTTTACATTAAAAACACTCCAGGTCATGAAGTAATTGTTTTTAATATGTTGATGACATGTTGATACTGAGCAAAAGTATGGCAGATATAAATGCTACTAAGCGCATGTTGTCTAGCAAATTCGACATGAAAGACTTAGGAGTTGCTGATGTGATCTTAGGAATCAGAATTCACAAGACTCCACAAGGTCTAGCATTATCACAATTTCATTACATTGAAAAGGTATTTGACAAGTTCCAAGTATTTGGATTTCAAAATTGACAAGACTCCAATTGAATTGAGTTATGCACTTCAAAAGAATGAAGGTGAAAGTGGCTCACAACTGGACTATGCAAGAATATTGGGAAGTTTTATGTATATCATGGATTGTACGCGACCAGATGTAGCATGTGCTTTTAGCAAATTGAGTCGATTTACAAGTAATTCCAATCAAATTCATTGGATGGCAATGAAACGAGTTTTGGGGTATCTGAAACATACCCAAAATTATTCTTTGCATTATAACAAATATCCATCCGTGATCGAGGGAAATGGTGATGCAAATTGAATCACCGGATCATCTACAGTTAAATCCACGAGTGCATATGTTTTCACAATTGGGGGTGGAGTAGTGCCTTGGAAATCATAGATAAGTAGGGATATTGACCGCTTATTTACTATCTTTTAGTTGTGTTTTAGCTAAAAAATGCTTAAAGTTATTCCCGAGAACTAATGAAATGAGCATTCTTGCAGGAATATTGGGAAACTAGCCAAAGAAGTGAAAATCAACTCAAAAAGGAGTCAAAATTGGACAAGGACCAAAACAAGGCACAAATGCTTACAGTGCGGACTGTACAATACTGTGTACGGCCGCAAAAAATGAAAAGGCCCTATTAGATTTTAACCAGAGAATGAGTACCGCACAACTATTGTGCGGCTGTAGAAGAGAGATCCAGAGAGTTGGAATTTTGGGCAAGCTGAAGATATGCGGACCACACCATTATTGTGCGGCCGCACTGACAATTGTGCGGCCCGCAAACAACCAGATCAGAGAGCCTTGATTGAAGATGTGCGGACCGCACCATTATTTGCGGCTGCATAAGAATGTCCAGTCCCAACCCAATCACAAGGGTGCGGTCGTACTCAGAAATGTGCTGTCCACACAAATAGATGAAGTGCAGCCGCATCCCACTTTTATGCGACCGCAGAAGGCCCAGTTGACCAGTCAAGCTTCGAGGGCAGACCGCACTCCGAATTATGCGGCCGCACAACCTTCGCAGGGGCATTTTTGTAAGATATTTTCAGCTTAGTATAAATAGAATTTTATGTCATTTTTAGGTTAAGTTGTATTGGCATAGAGCATCTGAGCCGTTTTCTTTACTTCTTTGAGTAATATTGTATTAGATTAGCTTCTAAACATTAGATTTTCTTTCCATAATTAATTATTATGCATTCTATCTTAATTTCTTCTTTTATTTCTTCATTTTCTATGAGTAGCTAAACCCTTAGCTAGAGTTGTGACCCAACCCTAGTATGGGTACTTAATGGGTTATTGATTTAGGGCTTATTTAAGATTGGGTATATGTTATTTAGCCCTGTTCTTGCTTAAAATCTAGAATTAATGGTTGTAATAAGAGGAAAAGGTCCTCGATGGATGAGGACATTCTCAATGAGGGAGGGCCTGCCCGGAGACACAAAGGAGACGCCGCCGCTGAAGAGGACTTTATATACGTCGGTCATTCTTTGGACATCAACTCTTCTCGGGAGGATGGTTCTTCGTCTACGGCTCGAACTAGGGGCCCTCTCGAGGCTGCCGATCCTGCTAGGTCTGAGGCCTCTAATCTTGAGGGAGAGGTTCCACGAGAGGGAAAGAGCAAAAGTCTTTTGCCACCGTCTGCTTTCCCCCTTGAAGGTACTTCGTGGGACGCTCGGGGCCAGGGGCCGCCTAAATCAAGTGGGGTCTCGAGAGGTCATATCCCTATCGAGAGCAGTTCAACTAGGGTCGATGGGACCAGGCCAGTAGACGTACGCTCAACTTTTGAGGAGGCTCAGTGGCTCTACTCTTTGGTGAGTTTTGTTTGACTTTGTTGGTTTTTCGGTTTTGTATTTTCATCTTCTGAATCAAAGCTTCTTTTTTTGTAGGCATTTGACTAGCTCAAGTCCGAGCTGCTCCGCTGCGAGGACATGTTACGGGAAACCATGGGCAAGGAGAAATCTCGCAGGCTTCTTTGTAGTGAGAAGACAAGAGAGTTGATATGCCTTCGGTCAGAGATGAATCGAAGCCGAGATTACGAAGTCAATCTCGAGCAACAGGTAATCCTTATTTTACGGGAGTACATGCTTCCTTTCCCACCCTCGAGAACTAATGTTTCGATGCTTCAGTTGCAGAGAAAAATGGAAGCATTGGAACGCCTTTGGGGCGAATTCGGATAGGTCAATTCCGAATGCAATGTGTTGAAGGTGCAGATAAGTGTTCATGCAGCAGCCCAAAGGAATGCTTTGGCTAAGGCTTCTTCCCTCGAGATACAACTTCACAATGCTCGAGAAAATAACTTGATTCAAACGAGCAGGATTGCCAAGATCGAGACTGATCTTTTGAAGATGAAGGCCGAGGTCGTGGACGCCCGGGATGAAGTTGAATAAGTTCGAGCAAAGGCCGAATGGAAAGTGGCCGTTTATTTAAAAGATGTTGCTGATGCTCGGGCTGAGATAAGGGGAGCCTTTGACAGAGAGAGGAGGGGCAATGAGTATGCCCGATGTAGGTCTCGGAGAGAGACCCTCAAAGAGATTCATGCTAGGGGCTTAGATCTCTCGGTATAGATAAATCAGGCCAAGGCGTATGAGATCAACGCCAAGTTTTTCCTTTCTTCTGGTGCCGATGCTGATATTTGAAGGCCGCTGAGGGAGCTGTTCCCTTGAGCAGACTAGGTTATTCTTTCTTTTCCTTTGTAAAGACTCCCGTGGGAGCATTGTAAATGTATACTTGTAATACACATATATATAAAAGATTCTTTGGTATTTCCGATTTGCTTGTCGGTAATTAGCCTGATGAATTGAACTTTAAAATGGAACTCTTGGGGTTATAAATTGGCCCTGAGGATTTTTAGGCCGACTCGTAGGCTCTTACGCATTGGGTCGGTACGCCCTTTGATATGGCTGGCTCTTGGGCTCTTACGCATTTGGCCCTTAGGCGCTTTGGTTAACTGTTTCGGGCTCAGTCTTTGAGTCGGGTTTCAACTCGAGCTCATCGACCATTAGGTTTTTTAAATCAGCCCTGAGGCTTTTTAGGCTGGCGCTTAGGCTCTTACGCATTGGGGCGTTACGAATTTTAATGTGGCTGGCGCTTGGGCTCTTACACATTTGGCCCTTAGGCTCTTTAGTTAACTATTTCGGGCTCAGTCTTCGAGTCGGGTTTCGACTCGAGCTCATCGAACCTTAGGTTTTTAAATTGGCCTGAGGCTCTTTAGGCTAGTGCTTAGGCTCTTATGCATTGGGTCGGTACGACCTTTAATGTGGCTAGAGACGTGGACTCTTACACATTGGGTCGGTACGACCTTTAATGTGGTTGGTGACATAGGCTCTTACGCATTGTGTCGGTACGACCTTTAACCGATTCTTTTCGAAGTAATTGGAGGCCTGTGATTTTATGGCAATAGTTGGATGTCTCTGAGTCGTCTTAGTTTGGCCGAACCTTATGACGGTGGTCATTGTAATTGGCCGTAGCCTTTTAGTCCCCGAGTGAGATAGCTTCGACGTCTATATCAAGGGTACTCCTTTTTAGGGGTTTTACAAGTCCGAATATATAGCCTCAACTTTGAAACCAGGATTATGCCTTTTTAAGGTCTTACAAATTTGTACATGCCTTGCTTGAGATCTTACAGATTGTTGATTTTGCCTCATGGAAAGCTTATGTTGTTGATATTGCCTCATGGAGGGCTTATGTTATTGATATTGCCTCATGGAAGGCTTATGTTGTTGATATCTCCTCATGGAGGGCTTACATTGGTGCCTCATGGAGGGCTTATAAGCTCGAAATTTCCGGCCCTGAGGTCTTATGGCTTCGAGTTTTTGATGACTCGACGGGGTGACTGTCGAGGATAGTCCCCGAGTCGGGGTTATTCCTTTTTTTAAGGTCTTACAAATTTGGCGTTGCCTTATTGAGGGCTTATAGATGCGACATTGCCTCGTGGAGGGCTTATATTGGTGCCTCGTGGAGGGCTTATGAGATCGAAGTTTCCAACCCTGAGGTCTCATGGCTTTGAGTTTTTGATGACTTGATGGGGTGACTATCGAGGACAGTCCCTGATTCGGGGTTATGCCTTTTTTAAAGTCTTATAAATTTGACGTTGCCTCGTTGAGGGCTTATAGATGAGACATTGACTAATGGAGGGCTTATATTAGTGCCTCATGGAGGGATTATGAGCTCGAAGTTGCCGGCCTTGAGGTCTTATGGCTTCGAGTTTTTCGGTGTCAGTTCCCGAGTGATCGGAAAATTTCTGGCCCTCGAGCCGTTTCTTGTGAAAATATCAAACTTCTTTGATGTGCAAAGTGTTTTTTATGGTAAAAAATTCTCCTTCGATTGCTCGGTAAAAGTATACATTCTTTCAGCATCGAGGGTTCAATTATTCTATGTGGACACGGTTCATTCGACTGTTTGGTCCTTTACATAGTTCTCCTGTCGAGACCCTCTTTGGGGTATTTTAGTTTCTTCGAGGAGGTGATCTCCCAGGGGGATGCCCCTCTGTATTTGAGGTTGATAAAAGAGAAGCCTTGAATACTTGATGATTTCTCCTTAGGTAGCATATGGATGTTGCCTCGTTAAAAACCTCGTCGGCAAAATCCATTTGGGATAAAATCTGATGTGAGGAAAAAAGAGCGCAACGCATGCTTTAAAACCTAAGGACTTCAAGCTGGAGGGTGCTTCGATTCCTTTCAATCGAACACCTGCACATAGGTTAGTGTAAAACGTGAAGGAAAGAGGGAGACGATTGTACCTTAACTGTGGTGGCGTTCAAGCCTCGATATGCTTCAGTTATTCTTTCCGAGGACGCGGCACGATCCTTTATTTGTTCATCGAAAATGCAGTTTGTGATCGCTACTTGGATACTTGCTTGTTTTTGGCTCCTTCGATGTAGAATGTGTCGGCGCCAGTGCCACATCGTGCACTGCGAACATTTCTTTTGCTACGTGCTGCTCTCTGTACACTGCTTTTACTCCATCCTTCATAGGAAAATTCATCATTTGATGAAGGGTTGACAGGACCTCCCTCATACTGTGAATCCATGGCCTTCCAAGCAATGAATTGTATCTCATGTCACCTTCGATGACATGAAACTTGGTATTTTAAATTGTATCGTCCACGCTGACTGGGAGGATGATTTCCCATTTCGTTGTTTCGCTCGCCATGTTAAATCCGTTGAGGAGACAAGAGGTGGGCATGATCTGGTCGAGCAATCCGAGTTGCTCCACCATCCTCGACCTAATTATATTGGCCGAGCTACCTAGATCCACGAGCACACGTTTAACCTGAAATTTATTCAAAAGAAAAGAAATTACCAGTGCGTCATTATGAGGTTGAGATAAGGTCTCGATGTCCTCTTCGCTGAATGAAAGAGCATCTTCAGGTATGAAGCTCCGAGTTCGCTTTTCCCTGGTGATGGATACTTTTGTTTGCTTAAGTGGGTCCCTCAGGGATGTCGACTCCTCCAATAATCATGTGGATGACGTGTTTTGGTTCTTCTGTTTCATTCTTCATGTTCGTTTCTATTTCCCGAGATTAGTTTTTAGCTCGGTCACTGAGGAACTCTCGAAGGTGCCCTTTGCTAACTAGTCGGACTACCTCTTCTCAAAGCTGTCTGCAATCCTCGATCCTATGACCGTGGGCACCGTGATATTCACATATTAAGTTAGGGTTCCTTTGCGAAGGGTCTGATAGCACGGATCTTGGCCACCTGGTGTCCTTTGTTCTACCTATGGCCGATACGATGTCTGAAACATCAATGTTGAAGTTGTACTCAGATAGCCGGGGTGCCTCTACTGGCGAAGTGTGCCTGTCGAATCCTGCTTTGTTCACGAGTCCCCAAGGGTTCTGGCCTCGGTCCATCCTTTGGTCACTTCGAGGTATGTTACGCCTTGCGATACTTCTCCGATTTTCTATATATGGTTAATACCTTTCTTTGCTTGGCCTCGACTCTATTTCTGGGAGCCTCGATTCCTTTGCTAAGATCCTGCTGGGATACAACGAGCCCGAGGGGGCTTCCAGTTGGTCATCCTCGACTCTGATCTTTGAGTGATACTTGTTGTGCACATCCGCCCAAACTACACCGGGATACTCGATCAAGTTTTGCTCAACTGCTTTGAAGCTATCGAGCTTCGTTCATTCAAGCCCTGGGCAAAGTATTGCATTTCCCAATCATCAGATACCGGTGGTAATTCCATCCGTTCCAGTTGGAATCGGTATACGAACTCCCTTAGCATCTCATTCTTTCTTTGTTTGATTTTGAAGACATCTGACTTCCTCATAGCGACCTTGATGGCACCAGCATGTGCCTTCACAAAAGAATCTGCCATCATGGCAAACGAATCTATCGAGTTCGGGGGCAGGATATGATACCACATCATGGACCCTTTGCATAGTTTTTCTCCAAATTTTTTTAATAAGACGGATTCAATCTCGTCATATTTTAGGTCGTTACCCTTCACAACACAAATGTAGGCAGTAATGTTCCCATTGGGGTCCGAGGTCCCGTTGTACTTCGGGAGATCGAGCATTATGAATTACTTCGGGATGAGCTTCGGGGCCACACTTGATGGGAATGGCTTTTGTACGAACATTTTTGAATCTACACCCTTCAGAATCTGGGGTGCGCCCGGATCTGATCGACCCTCGAGTTATAGGTCTCCACCTTTTTGTCATTGGATTCTATATTCTTTTCGCATGATTCAATCCTCTTTGTGAGGTCCTCAAGCATCTTCATAATAGCGGGGTTAGATGCTGACCCAATATTGCTTGACCTTTCTGGTGCCTGTTCGACTCGATGAGCCGTTTCTGGTGGCGCTGTGCTTGGAGTTCTCTGATGGCTTTGTAGCTGAGCAATAGCCACCTGTTGTGTCTGCAACATCTCAAAAATGACATGAAGGCTAACTTCTCTTTCCTTTTGAGCAGGGGCTCCCTGTGCTTCACGCTGGTCTCCTTCACGCACGCTTCCGTCTGTATGAGAGCTTACATCGACATGTTGAGCCTTGCATGAGCCTTCATCGACGGGGATTTTCACTAGTGCCCCTTCAGGGTTTTACGGTGGTACACCGGCACCTGAAGTAGCTGTGCCGTTCTCTCCATGATCCTCAGGACCATTTTTTTCATGTGCATTCACTGAGTTAGACATTTTCTGGCCTGAAATTGAAGATTCTTGGACAAGAAAAAGTGTAAAGAATAACTTGTGTTTTTAGAAAACCAGCACTAAAATAATCACTATTATTTTTAGCCCCACGGCGGGCGTCAAACTGTTTACCTTGAAAATGGTAATTACAATTATATTTGATTTTTTGGTTCTAAAAATACGTGATCTATTTTAATACCAGCTGTTAGGCAATATATGCTAATTGAGCATTAAAAAAATGAGATAAGAGCAAAGGATAATGGAGTTGTGCAAACCGAGCAGATAAGAGACGGGGTCTAAAGCTGGTCAAGAACAGGACCTCGAGATCTAGCTCAATGGCTTGACAGGGGATGACAGATGAAGATATAACAGTACTGAAGGTCTCGAAGATGGCCTCTTTATGATTAGTAACGAGTAATAAATGAAGAACAATTAATGAACACAATAAATGAAAAGTAATAAATCAAAGGAACAATTCGTTGAGAATGTTTGAGTTAGGGAGCAGAGAATTTTCTTGTTCTTGTATTCAATATCATGTGTGTTAGAAAATTACAAGGGTCCCCTTTATATATGAGGGGGAATCCCAACATAGAAAATGTGTAATTATTACAAAGAGAAATGGCTGGTACAACCATATAATGCCACGATATGAGATTGTACTATTTTGCGTACTTGGTCAGCTTTAACCACATGCTTTTTGGGAATTTTCCGCTTTTCTATGTTGGTCTTAGATTTTCACCGCCTCGAGGTCGAGAACGGAGAGTCCTCGACATGCCTCCTCGATTTAAAAACTCGACTGCCTCGAGCCTTCTGAAGACAGGCAATGAAGCGCCGTAATGATCATAAAATCCGGCTCTCCGATATAGCCGTATACAACATTCTTTTTAGAGTGATGAGCGAGTCTTCCTCGAGTCATTGTTTTGAATTCTTCATTCGTGATTGAGATGAGATTTTGGAGAGTATAGGAGGAGAATTTTGGGATCCACATCGACTTCATGAAAGTGTGAGCTTTCTTGATGAACAAAGTCAACCCTTGATGCTCAAGTATCACATTAGAGCCATTTGTGCTTCAACATTCAAATCATAGGCTTGTTAATGATTCATGAGTGTGTGGGTAATTGTTGGTCCCAATTGATTTGTGTTCAACTCAAGTTAGGCCAGTTGAAATATCCCTTCTTCTAATGGAGGTAGGAAATGCCTTAATTGCTTGAGGACAAGCAAATGCTTAAGTTTGGGGGAGTTGATAAGTAGGGATTTTGACCGCTGATTTGCTCTCTTTTACTTGTGTTTTAGCTCAAAAATGCTTAAAGATATTCCTGAGAACTAAAGGAATGAGCTTTCTTGTAGGAATATTGGGAAACTCTCCAAAGAAGTAAAAATCAACTAAAAAAGGAGTCAAAATTGGACAAGGAACAAAACAAGGCACAAATGCTTACAGTACAGACCGCACAATACTGTGTGCGGCCACAAACAATGAAGAGGCCATGTTAGATTTTACTCAGAGAATGAGGACCGCACAACTATTGTGCGGCCGCAGAAGAGAGATTCAGAGAGAGTTGGAATTTGGGCGAGCTGAAGATATGCGGACCACACCATTATTGTGCAGCCGCAAGATGCCAAGTGCGGCTGCACTCACAATTGTGCGGCCTGCAAATGACAAGAATCAGAGAGCCCTAATTGAAGATGTGTGGACCGCACCATTATTGTGCGGCCGGAGAAGAAGGTCCAGTCCCAATCCAATCTTAAGTGTGCGGCCGCACTAAGAAATGTGCGGTTCGCACAAATAGATGAAGTGCGGCCGCATCCACTTTTATGCGACCGCATAAGGCCCAGTTGACCAGTCAAGCTTCGAGTGTGGACCGCACTTAGAATTATGCGGCCGCGCAACCTCCGCAGGGGCATTTTTGTAAGATATTTTTTGCTTAGTATAAATAGAAAATTTTGTCATTTTTAGGTTAAGTTGTATCAGTGTAGAGCACCTGAGTCGTTTTCTTTACTGTTTTGAGTACTATTGTACTAGATTAGCTTCGAAAAATTAGATTTTCTTTTCATAATTAATTATTATGCATTCTATCTTAATTTCTTCTTTTATTTCTTCATTTTCTATGAGTAGCTAAACCCTTAGCTAGGGTTGTGACCCAACCCTAGTATGGGTACTTAATGGGTCATTGATTTATGGCTTATTTAAGATTGGGTATATGTTATTTACCCTTGTTCTTGCTTAAATTCTAGAATTAATGGTTGTAAACATTTATTCATGCCTATTTGACCCAGTCTCTACTTTAGAAAGAGAGACTAATTCTCGGAAACCTTGGCTAACTAGAAATTGGAGTGAACTCAAGAAATTGATAGCCCAAATTAAAGGGTCAAACCTAGATATAATAAGACCCGACTAGAGAATTTATCACTTGCTTTGTGAAATACCCATTTGGACTTGAGAAAGCCAAATTGGAAAAAGTCACTCAAACTACCGAGAGGTATAGAGTGAGTATTTGAGTGTGATTGACATATTGTATCCTGATCAACCAAACATGCCCTAAAGCTTTAGATCCGTTAGGTAACCAACTAAGCGGAAGTCGCAACCCTAGATCCTTTTATCATTTGAAAAATAACCAAAACCAAAAATATTGTCTTCCAGTTTTATAATTGCAATCAATAGCTCAAAGTAGAAGTAGAAACAACAAACAAGAATGCGGAAGAGTAATCTAGGGCATATCATACAATTACAATAAAAATATATACCTAATCCCAATTTTAACTCCCTGTGGATTCGACCCTGACTTGCATTGGGTTTTTATTATTGCATTGACCGCCTCACTACCTATATTTGTGGTGTGAGTTTGGGCAAGATCAATCATCCAAACAAACATGCATCGCCTGTTCTATAATGCAACCTGAATTCATAGCTTTAGATAAGGCCGGTGAAGAAGTTGAATGGCTCCGGAATTTCTTGGAAGATATTCCATTTTGGCCCAAACCTTTGGAACCTATTTGTATACATTATGATATTCAAGCGGCAATAGGTAGGGCAGGGAGCATTATGTATAACGAAAAATCGCGTCATATACGAAGGAGACGCAATACCGTTAGACAACTACTCTCTAGTGGTGTTATCAAGATTGACTATGTAAAGTCAAGAGATAACGTGTCGGATCCACTTACAAAAGGCCTATCTAGAGAGGTAGTTGAAAGATCATCAAAGGGACTGGGGTTAAAACCTAAGACAAGTCATCATGGCAGTAACTCTACCTAGCAGACTGGAGATCCCAAGAGCTAGATTCAAATAGATCAAACAAAATTATGAATGACGGTTCAACATTGTCAAATAACTCAACCCATTCTCGTGATGAAGACAATGTTAAAAAATCGGGGTAAATCATTAAGGCTTTTTGATAAGTCAATAAAGATTAAAACTTTTTAATAATTTGCTAAGTCTGGCAGTATATGACCAGATAGTTTGTCAATAGAATTACACGTTTAGGAATCACCTATGTGAGTTTGAAGTGTAAGTCGCTTCAAAGGGAATGAAAGTAAAGGCACATTCTCTAAGCACTCATGAAACCAGGCGGTGTTCATGGCTGAAACAAACAAACCTGTGAGAACCATAGATGATTAAGGATTGATTGTGTGACTTATGTTGTCTAGGTATACAACAAATCTCGACGGTTCAAAGATATCAAATCTACCGATTGACCTAGTATATCCGATATAAGTTCACTACGGAAAGTTCAAAGGGAAACCTACTTATCCAGATGCAATTAATTCCTGCATGTAAAACACACACGCGACCGTACATTCCTTTATTTTATAGCTGTTTCCTATTCATGTGGGGGATTGTTGGGATTTAAGCTTGGTGTTGCTTAAAGAGGGTGAATGGAAAATGGAGGAAAAATGAAATATTTGAGTTTCCCTCCTTGGAAAAGGGACATTGTCCCATATTGGAGGAAGAAAAGACTTTTGATGGGTACATATACAATTGCTCTGTTTCTAGCTATTATAGAGTGAAGAAGAAGGCAAGCCTCGCCCCATCGTTGTCGTCATCGTCGCTCGGCTCGGCTTCGGCTTCAGATTCAGATTTGGATTCGGATTTGGTTAAAGATCGATTGATTAATTACTATTTTTGGACAAAATTCCTTTCAATCAATTAATTAATTAAAGAAAATTCAATCCGGAATAACACATGACCCACGACGCAACCCGGTCCGATCCGTTTTCTTTCCCAGATTATTTTAAATCTGTATTCTTTTTCCCCCCAATATTTCAAAAAAAATATTCCAATAGCTATGGTTGTTTCTAAAAAGTTGCAAACCTTTTTAGAAACAGTGCCAAATGGTCTATAAATATGCCTTGAATCCCAGAATCCTAACTAAATTTTCTGATTATCTTCTTCTTCTTATGCACAACATTTTCCAGTGTGTTTTACGACCATTGAGTGATTCGAGTTCACCGGAGTTTTTGGTACCAATACACTAGTGAGTTAAATCATTCTATCCTGGGAGGATAATGTTCCAGCATCTCGGGTACTTGAGGGGAATAATTTCCTTAAGGACACACTGTGCATTCAGTGTGCTCGATTTATTCCTATATTGTTTTCATAATTTATTTCATCGTACTAGTTCTATTAACTTTATATTTCTGTTTTTCCAGAAAGTTTACTATTTTATTGTTTATTACAGCAATACAGATTGAATAACAATCTTAAGGAAATTAGTTTATTATATTCTGTATTCTGTTTGTGGAGATTAAAACCTGTGTGGTTTTCTACTCTTTCTGATTTTACTATTATGATTTAAGATATAAAAACTTCATCAAAGTACTGAAATTCATAAAACGAGTTGAAGTACATAAAAACTTCATCGTTTTCTGTGAAACAGTATATAAAAAGTTCGATTTTATTTGTCATACCTACTGTTTATTGTTAATTACAATATTGTTTACTATTCTAGTTTTTTCATTAATTGAACTCTTCTGTTCTTGACAATGTGAAATGGCAATTGATAACGAAAATCCTTCTACGACTGTTGCGGCAACGACGATAGCCTCGTCAAGCCGCACAGTTGTTCCACCAGCTGAGAAATCGGAGAAATTTTCTGGAGCCAACTTCAAGGGATGGTATCAAAGGGTGTTCTTGTGGCTTACCACACTTGGTATGCAGAAATTCACTAGTGAAGAAACTCTAGTGCCTGCTATGGACAGGCCGGACAACGAGAAATTCATGATTGTTGAGGCATGGAAACAGGTAGATTTTCTTTGCAAAGGCTATATCTTAAGCGCTTTAGAGGATGACTTGTACAATGTGTACAGTGCGATGAATACTTCGAAAGAATTATGGGACGCACTTGAGAATAAGTACAAGACTGAAGATGCATGCTTGAAGAAGTTCGTGGTTGCCAAGTTTCTATAATATAAAGTGATATATAGCAAAACTGTTGGAACCCAAGTTCAGGAGTTTCAACTTATTTTTCACGACTTATTGCTGAAGGTATGGTCGTGAATGAAGCCTTTTCAAGTAGCTGCAATGATTGGAAAATTGCCTCATTCGTGGAGAGATTTCAAGAACTATCTTAAGCACAAGCGCAAAAAAATGAAGTTGGAATATCTTGTGATTTGTCTCAAGATTGAGGAAGACAATAAAATAGACAAGAAGAAGTCTAGTGGAAATTCAACGATCATGAGAGATAATATTGTTGAGGAGACTTCTCCAAAAAGTAAGAAGAGGAAGAGGTCTTCTACCGATTGACCGAGTATATTCGATATAAGTTCACTACGGAAAGTTCAAAGAGAAACCTACTTATCCAGATGTAGTTAATTCTTGCATGTAAAATACACGCGCGTCCATGCATTCCTTTATTTTATAGCCATTCCCCATTCATGCGGGGGATTGTTGGGCTTTTAAGCTTGGTGTAGCTTAAAGAGGGTGAATGGAAAATGAAGGAAAAATGAAATATTTGAGTTTCCATCCTTGACAAAGGGACATTGTCCCATATTGGAGAAAGAAAAGACTTTTGATGGTTATATATACAACTGCTCTTCTTCTAGCTCTTAAAGAGTTAAGAAGAAGGCAAGCCTCGCGCCGTCGTCGTCGTTGCTCGCTCGGCTCTGCTTCGGCTTCGGCTTCGGATTCGGATTCGGTCAAAGATCGATTGATTGATTAATCTTTTTGGAGAAAATTCCTTTCAATTAATTAATTAATTAATTTAATTAATTGAACAAAATTCAATCCGGAATAACCCATGACCTGCGACGCTACCCGATCCTGTCCATTTTCTTTTCCGGATTATTTTTAATCCGTTTTCTATTTTCCCGCAATATTTCAACATAATATTCCAACAGCTATGGTTGTTTCTGAAAGGTTGCAAACCTTTTCAAAAATAGTGCCAAATGGTCTATAAATATGCGTTGGATCCCATATTCTTTACTTACTAAATTTTCTGATTATCTTCTTCTTCCGCACAACATTTTTCAGTGTGTTTTACGACCATTGAGCGGTTCGAAGTTCACCGGAGTTTTTGGTACCAATACACTAGTGAGTTAAATCGTTCTATCCTGGAAGATAATATTCCAGCAACTCGGGTACTTGAAGGGAATAATTTCCTTAAGGACACGATATACATTCAGTGAGCTCGATTTATTCCTATATATTTTTCAGAATTTATTTCATCGTACTGATTTTATTAACTTTCTGTTTCTATTTTTTTAAAATATTTATTATTTTATTGTTTGTTACAGCAATACAGATTGAATAACACTAATTCCACTCAATTTCATACCACTAAATTTCTTTGTAATTGGCACCTTAGTTTGGAATTAATAATGATCTGATGG
>ML356846.1:0-46826 GCA_005239505.1 Nicotiana paniculata
TTTATTTATTTATTTTATTATTTCCAGAATTGTTTTACAAATACAGAGAGTTAACAATATATATTTCAGAACTCAATCCAACTCACAACTCATAGCGTCTAAATTGTAGATCGACCATTGCCACTAAAATATTGTCACGAAACATGCATGGCTCGCAAGATCCATCACAACAACTAATGAGATCTTGATCTTCTCATTCGTTAAGCTTTTGATATGATTCGTTTTGTCTCGAAGATCTCGTTGTTAAATACAATGTACATGGCTCTATGTACACAAACATCAAGTAAGTAAGATGTCTTGGATTAAGAAATTGTGACTTTGTGTTGGTCGTTAAGGCAATATTATGTTTACTTTTATTTAGATTATTACAACGTACGAGTATTTTAATCAAAACTTATGGTTCTTTTGTCGGGCTTCCTGCTAACAGATTTTGATCTTAATTGCAGCTCGAATTCCAAACCCCAATACATATAAAATCATTCTTCATGGGTTTAGGTTGGGCTTTATTTCACTATATATAGATAGATAGAAATTAAACTTATATAATTAGTATTACAAATTGAGGTTTGATGATCAACAAATATGGTTCAAGAAGGTCGATGAAGAAAATTAATGTACATTCTATGATAAGCATCAAATAATAGTCTGCTAAAAATGATAAACTAACTTGTTATTGGAGTTACAAACAGTATGGCTTGATATTAAATTCATTCGCTCTTATTTCGTTTTTCTCACTTCATACTCAGCATCTACTGTCTAAGAAATCGGTATTAAAATAGATCACGTATTTTTAGAACGACATAATCAAATATAATTGGAATTATCATTTTCAAGGTAAACAGTTTGGCGCCCACCGCGGGGCCAAAAATAATAGTGATTATTTTAGTACTGATTTTCTAAAAACACAAGTTATTCTTCACAATTTTTCTTGTCCAAGAATCTTCAATTTCAGGTCAGAAAATGTCTAACTCAATAAACGCATATAAAACAACAGTCCTGAGGACCACAGAGAGAATGACGCAGCTGCCTCAGGTGCCGGTGTGCCACTGCAAAACCCTGAAGGGGCACCAGTGCAAATTCCTGTCGATGAAGGCTCATGCAACGCTCAACATGTCGATGTGAGCTCTCATACAGACGAAAGCATTCGTGAAGGAGACCAGCGTGAAGCACAGGGAACCCCTACTCAAAGGGAAATGGAGGTTAGCCTTCATGTCATTTTTGAAATGTTGTAGGCACAACAGGTGGCTATTTCTCAGCAACAGAGTCATCAGAAAACCCCGAGCACAGCACCACCAGAAACGACTCCTCGAGTCGAATAGGCACCGGAAAGATCGAGCAATAATGGGTCAGCAGCCGACCCCGCCATTATGAAGATGCTTGAAGACCTCGCAAAGAGGATTGAATCAGGCGAAAAGAAGATAGATGCTAATGATAAAAAAATGGAGACCTACAACTCGAGGGACGATCAGATCTCAGGCGCACCCCCGATTCTGAAGGGTGTAGATTCAAAAAAGTTCGTGCAAAATCCATTCCTGTCAAGTGCAGCTCCGATGCCTATCCCGAAGAAATTCAGAATGCCTGATCTCCCAAAGTACAACAAAATTTTGGACCCCAATGAGCATATTACTGCCTACACTTGTGCCTTGAAAGGGAACGACCTGAGAGACGAAGAGATTGAATTTGTTCTATCGAAAAAATTCGGAGAAACACTATCCAAAGGGGCCATGATGTGGTATCATAACCTGCCCCCGAACTCGACAGATTCATTTGCCATGATGGCGGACTCCTTTGTGAAAGCACATGCTGGTGCCATCAAGGTCGCTACAAGAAAATCTGATGTTTTCAAAATCAAGCAAAGGGAGAATTGGATGTTAAGGGAGTTCGTGACCCGCTTTCAATTGGAACGAATGGAATTACCACTGGTCTCTGAAGATTGGGCGGTACAAGCCTTCACTCAGGGCTTGAATGAGTGAAGCTCGATAGCTTCGAAACAGCTGAAGCAGAATTTGATCGAGTACCCCGACATAGTTTGGGAAGATGTGCACAACAGGTACCAGTCGACGATCAAGGTCGAGGACGACCAATTGGAAGACCCCTCGGGCTCAGTGTATCCTATCAGAGTCCTAGCAAAGGAATCGAGGCTTCCGGAAATAGAGCCAAGGCTAAATAAAGAAAGGTATCAACCGTACGTGGAGAATCGGAGAAATGTCCCGAGATGTAATGTACCTCGAAATGACCAAAGGATGGACCGAGGGAAGAATCCTCGGGGACTCGTGAGCAAAGAAAGGTTCGACAGGCACTCAGGGCCGGTGGGCACCCCGGCTATCTGAGTACAACTTCAACATCGATGTTTCAGACATCGAATCAGCCATAAGCAAGATCAGGGATACCAGGTGGCTGAGACCCGTGCTATCAGATCCTTCGCAAAGGAACCCCAACTTGATATGCGAATATCACGATACCCACGTTCATAGGACGGTAGATTGCAGACAGCTTCGAGAAGAGATAGCCCGACTAATCAGCAAAAGGTACCTTCAAGAATTCCTCAGCGACCGAGCTAAAAATCAATTTCGGGAAAGAGAGGCAAACAAGAAAAATGAAGCAGAGGAACCACGACACGTCATCCACATGATTATTGGTGGATTCGATGTCCCTCAGGGACCCATTTTTAAGAAAACGAAAATATCCATCACCAGGGAAAAGCGAATTCGGAGTTACATACCTGAAGACGCCCTTTCATTCAGCGAAGAGGACATCGAGACCTTATCTCAACCTCACAATGACGCACTGGTAATTTCTTTTCTTTTCAATAAATTTCACATTAAACGTGTGCTCATGGATCCAGGTAGCTCGGCCAACATAATTCGGTCGAGGGTTGTAGAGCAACTCGGGTTTCTCGACCAGATCGTACCCGCCTCTCGAGTCCTCAATGGATTCAACATGGAAAGCGAAACAACGAAAGGGGAAATCATCCTCCCAGTCAACGTGGCCGGCACAATTCAGGATACCAAGTTTCATGTCATCGAAGACATGAGGTACAATGCATTGCTTGGAAGGCCATGGATTCACAATATAAGGGTAGTGCCGTCAAACCTTCATCAAATGATGAAATTTCCTACGAAGGATGGAGTAAAAACAATATACGGAGAGCAGCACGCAACAAAAGAAATGTTCGCAGTGCACGATATGGCTCCGACACCTTCTACATCGAAGGATCCAAAAATAAGCAAACAGCCGAGTAACAATCATGAACTATATCCTTGTAGGAACAAAGGACCGTGTCACGTCCTCGGAACAGATAACCAAAGCATATCAAGGCTGGAACGCCATCGCAGCTAAGATACGACCCTCTTTTTTTTTTCTTTTACGGTTTACGCTAACCTGCGTGCAGGTGTTCGATTGAAAGGAGTCGAAGCTCCCCCAGCTCAAATGCCTTAGGTTTTAAAGCATGTGTTATGCTCTTTTTCCCTCACGTCGGATTTTATCCCAAAGGATTTTACCGGCGAGGTTTTTAACGAGGCAACATCCATATGCTACCTAAGGAGAACACACCTAGTATTCAAGGCTTCTATTCGATCAACCTCAACTACTGAGGGGCATCCCCCTGGAGATCACTGAAATATGCCAAAGAGGGTCTCGACAGGATAATGATGTATCGGACCAAAAGGTCGAGTGAACCCTGTCTGCATAGAATAATCGAACCCTCGATGGTAAAAACATGTATACTTGTACCAAGTATGGAGAAGTACCTTCTATCATCAAAACATTTTGCACATCAAAGAAGTTTGCTATTTTCACAAGAGACAGCCCCATGGCCAAAATGTTATCAAGCACTCAGGAACTGTCCTTGACAGCCACTCCATCGAGTCACCAAAAACTCAAAGCCATAAGACCTCAAGGCCAGCAACTTCGAGCTCATAAGCCTTCCTCAAGGCAACATCAATTCCGACTCGGGGACTGCTCTTGATAGTCGGCTCATCAGGTTATCTAACTCGAAGCCGTAAGACTTCAGGGCCGGCAACATCAAACTCGTAAGCCCTCCATGAGGCAACATCAAAATTGTAAGACCTCAAGCAAGGCATGTACACATTTGTAAGACCTTAAAACAAGCATAAACCCCATATCAAAGTCAAGGTTATATATCGAACTTGTAAGACCCAAAAGGCATACCCTCGATATAGATGCCATAGCTATCTCACTCGAGGACTAAAAGGCTACGGCCAAATACAATGACCACCGTCATAAGGCTCCGGCCAAACTAATGCAACTCGGAGACGTCCGACTGTTGCCATAAAATCACAGACCTCTAATTACTTCGAAAAAACTTCGAAAAGAACCGGTTAAAGGTTGTACCAACCTAAAGCGCAAGAGCCCAAGTCGCCAGCTAGTCGTATCGACCTTACGCGTAAGAGCCCAAGTCTCCAGCTACAAGTCATACCGACCCAAATCACCTCAAGGCCAATTTGAAAACCTGAGGGCCGTTGAGCTCGAGTCGAAACCCGACTCGGAGACTAAGCCCGATACGGTTAACTAAAGCGCCTCAGGACCAAAAAAGCATAAGAGACCAAGTCGCCCACTACATTAAAGGTCATTTCGACCTTACGCGTAAGAGCCCAAGTCGCCAGCTACAGTTCATACCGACCCAAAGCGCTTCAGGGACAATTTGAAAACCTGAGGGCCGCTAAGCTCGAGTCAAAACTCGACTCGGAGACTAAGCCCGATACGGTTGGACTACAGTGCCTTAAGGCCAAAAAAGCGTAAGAGCCCAAGTCGCCTGCTACATTAAAACTCGTATCAACCTTACGCGTATGAGACCAAGTCGCCAGCTATAGGTCATACCGACCCAAAGCGCCTCAGGGCCGATTTAAAAACCCGAGGGCCAGTGAGCTCGAGTCGAAACTCGACTCGGAGACTAAGATCGATACGGTTAACTAAAGCGCCTCAGGGCCAAAAAAGCGTAAGATCCCAAGTCGCCCGCTACATTAAAGGTCATATCGACCTTACGCGTAAGAGCCCAAGTCGCCAGCTACAGGTCATACCGACCCAAAGCGCCTCAGGGCCGGTTTAAAAATCTGAGGGCCGTTGAGCTCGAGTCGAAACCCGACTCAGAGACTAAGCCTGATACGATTAACTAAAGCGCCTCAGGACCAACTGTGTAAGGGCCCAAGTCGCCAGCTACACCGAAGGTCGTACCGACCTAAAGCGTAAGAGCCCGGGTCGCCAGCTTAAAAAGCCTCAGGGCCAATTTATAACCCCAAGGGTTTCATCTCAAAGTCCAATTCATCGGGCAAGCAAATCAAACTAAAGAATCTTTCATATATGTGTAAGCGTTACAAATACATATTTACAACACTCCCACAGGAGTTTTAGGCAAACAACAAAGCAGAAAATCTAGTCTACTCTCGGGACTAGCTCCCTCAAAGGCCCCTCGGACCAGCTCCCACGGCGGCCTTCAAATATCAGCATCAACTCAAGAAGAAAGGAAAAACTTGGCATCGATCCCGTCCGCCTCGGCCTGCTTTATCCCTTCCGAGAGGTTAAATACCCTAGCATGTATCTCTTAGAGGGTCTCCCTCTGAGAATTGCATCGAGCATACTTATTTCCCCCCTCTCTGTTTAAAGCTCCTCTCAGCTCAGCCCGAGCATCGGCAACGTCTTTCAAGTAAACGACCACCTTCTTATCGGCCTTCGCTCGAATTTCCTCAGCTTCGTCCCGAGTGTCCACGACCTCGGCCTTCATATTTAGAAGATCAGCCTCGAGCTTGAAAATCCTGCTCGACTGAATTGAGTTATCTTCTCGGGCATTGCAAAGTTGTATCTCGAGGGCAGCAACCTTGGCCAAAGCATTCCTTTGGACCGCAACATGTACGCTTACCTGCGCCTTCAACGCTTGGCATTTGAACCTAACTTGCCCGACCTCAACCCAAAGGCGCTCCAACGCTTCTTCTTTCCCTGCAACTGAATCACCAAAGCGTTAGCTCCCAAAAGCGAGAAAGGAATCACGTACCCCTTCAGGGTAAGGGTTACCTGACGCTAGAGTTTGCCTTCACAAATCCGGCACTGATGCATCTCCACCCGAAGATGTATCAACTCTTTTTTCTTCTCATTGCAAAGAAGCTTGAGATATTTTTTCTTACCTAAAGCTTCCCGCAACCGGGTCTCATAGCGAAGCAGCTCGGGCTTGAGTTTGTCAAAAACCTGCAAAAGAGAAACTTCAGTTCAAAGAATGAAGATTCATAGCTAAAAATCCAGCAAGGACGATCAGAACTCACCAAAGAACGGAGCCGTTGGGCCTCCTTAAGAGTTGAACATTCATCTACCGGCCTGGCCCCGTCAGCCCCAGTTGAACTACTCTCAATAGGGGTATGCCCACTCGAAACCTCACTTGGTCCGGGCGGCCCCCGGTCCCGATCATCCCTCGAAGTACCTTCAAGGGCAGAAGCAGAAGATGGTGGAGGTATCTTGCTCCTTTTCTATCGAGGAAACTCTTCTTCTAAATTAGAGGTCTCTGGCCTGACAGAATCGGCAAACTTGGACGGGCCCCCAGCTCGAGCCGTAGATAGTGAATCATCCTCATGAGGAGATCCGACGTCCGCAAAAGGACCAACATATATAAAACTCTCCTCAGCAGCGACATCTCCTTTATGCCTCCAAGAAGGCCCTGCCTCATCGAGAATGTCCTCATCTATAGATGATCTTTTTCGATTATTGTCCTCCGTCGGGCCTTCCCTCTCCTCGAAGGGGCACGACCTCGTATCGGAAAACCCACCAAACACCTGCGCTGTCAGAGTTGTCACGCCCCAAAATCGAGGGGCGAGACCGGCACCTAACCGGGTGAACCCGGTCAAGCAGACCTGGATTGCCTTTCCTACCCAACACGTTTCCCCCTATATACAATGCACCATATTCCATACGAATTAACAACTTAGGATTTAAGTGTGGATTTACAAACTTAAGTTCATTTCTTTTTTTTTTAGCATTTCCACAATTTGATTCCCAAGGCATACACAATACATACATAACTTTACAATACGGACCACGAATTCCGAATACGTACGGTGACTACCCAAAATACATATATACACCCACATCATGTCTACGGAGCCTCTACGAATACTAGGAATTTATACAATACTTTGCCCGCAACGAGGCCCCGGCTATGCCTTACAATACATAATAGACTCAAAAGAGATAACATGAATTACACACGGCCCCGGGAGGAAGTGGGGCTCACTAGTACTTGCTGAAAGATGAGAATGAGGCACCACTAACGGCGAACTAGCTACCTGCTATGGACCCACCTACATCCATATAAAAGATGTAGCTCCCCCGACTAAAGGGACGTTAGTACTGTGGAATAGTACTAACATGTATGAGCAAACTTTACTCAAAGTAAAAATCAAGAAGTGCACAGATAGAAAGCAGTTAAAGGAACCAACACATAGTGCACAATGATATAGCAACAAGTACAATTGAGAGCCTTACAGATTCTAATCTCAACACAATCACATTTCAGCTTTATTACATTCTGTTGCAGCGTGCAACCCGATCCCACCTTATATTTTTTGTTGCGACGTGCAACCCGATCCCACATTATATTTTACACTCCACCCTTGTTACCTATCCACCCTTATTACTTCGTGTTGCGGCGTGCAACCTGATCCCACCGTACCATATTACACTACACCCTTATTACTTCGTGTTGCGGCATGCAACCCGATCCCACCAGACCATCACATTTCATAGCAAACAATAACAACCTACAATTCAATCACAAGGCTTCATATCATCAAGAGTACAATTTCATAACACCCAAACAATCATGTGTTCACAATAGTCTTTATCATCCATTAATTCTACCACAAAGGTATTCATCGACAAGAATATAAATTCATTACAACCAACAATCCATATGAAGTTAATCCACAATAAACCTTACCGACAATGAGTCATATACAATATTTCCATGGTCATTTAGTTAATTAGATCAATTCACAATTCCCCTTCATCACTTGTTACATAGCCCTTATCACTTAGATATATTTACACATTTGGGTTTGTCATCATTCTTTCATACCAGCATACTCAAGCATTTAACGAACCTTGCATATGTTAAGGTAATCACATAGAAGTCACCTTTCATAATCTCAATTATCACGATAATCGACTAAGACAAATCAGAGAATGCAATCTCACACCTCAACAAAACCGGGCAATCAATTCACATATACTCAACAAGAAACTCATACCGAATGTTTGGACACCAACAAGGTGACTCTACAAAGATTAAAGTTATCCATACATACCTCAAAGAGCTTTTCGTTAAGTTATACCATACACCAACACCTCTAGCAATAACAATCTATAACGAGATAACGGAAATCGATTAATAATTAGGAAGATTACCCATAGAGTAACTCTCTTAGGAATTTCATCAAACACATAACATGTGAAGTAGACTACAAGGTTTAAAAATGGCAATTTCTTCTTCCCTCACCCAAATTTTAACATGAACTACCCAAATTAGTTCTTTAATATCACATACTACAACTTAGTCCCGCATGCATGGCCTATTTCACTTTTTATTTTCAAGACCCAACCTATGTGTGACTTACCTCTTTGAGTGAAGAAGATGAAAATACCTTGATAATTTCCGGGCTTGAGTGATTTTGGAAAACCAAGTTGGATAATGTTGAACCCTTATCTCTCAAGAAATCTCTTCTTTTCTCTCTATTTTTGGTCAAAAATGTGTTAAAAATGAAGGGAAGGGGTGTTTTATAAAACAGGGGGCCGAGTTTAAAATTTAGAAAATAGGAACCCCGACACAGAAATACGGTCAGGAAATCGCATTCCTGCTATACGGTCCGCATTCCTGGTCGAATAGTTGGCCTACAAATGGATCAAAAATGGGAACCAAACTGCCAAGTATGCGGCCACTATGCGGTCCGCATACCTGTTATGCGATCTCATAGTGCATCGCATAACCTCCCTCGCAAAAACCATGGGGCAAGAATGTGACAACTATGTGGTCCGCATACCAAAAATGCGATCGCATTCCGGGCCGCATAGTTGTCCTCAATTTGGACAGGCTACTGTCCAGGTATGCGACCACTATGCGGTCCCGCATACCTGTTATGCTATCGCATAGTGCGTGGCATAACGCGCAATTTCTGGAAAATTTAATTTTTCAAGTTCTGGGATACTTTTTACTCAAAATAAGACCGTTTAAAGAATTTCTACAATTATAACAGCACAGGGACCTATTCGGGCATTATTTTAGACATAGAAATTCTACGGGTCTTTACAAGAGTTAGTACGCACAAAAGAAAACGTTCATCCAAAGGGATACCACACGACTCATACTGTGGTGCTTTTCTTCCCATCTGCCCTTCAAGAGATCATGCCACTTGCACTCGTCATATGTCGAGGAAGCTGCCAACTTCCGAGTCTAGTCTGCATGATCGGGGACCTCCCTAGGCATCCACGGGACCTCTAAAAAGGAGAAAAAGAAACACTCATATAAATTGATAAGAACAAAAGACACTAAGGCACGACATGGAACTTACGTTTGAAGTTCCATTTTTTGGGAAAAGGTAGGAACTCCGCTGGAATGATATCAACGGTCCTGACCCGAACAAACCGACTCATCCATCCTTCATTTTGGTCCTCGTCATCACTGGCAATGAAAGTCCTGGTGGACCGGCGTTGTAACGTAATCACGCCTCGATAATGCTAAGGTCGATATAACCTAATAAGGTGGCTGAGGGTGAATTCAAGCTCAGCCTTTTCGATGAAATACCTCATCATCAACACTATCCACCAAAAGGACCGACCAGGGTGACTTGGTACCTTTTGCAGAATTCGAGCACAAGTCGGTCGAGGGGGCCTAATATTAATGGGTATGTATACACGGTCAAGAATCCCTCTACATAAGTCATGGCGTTCTCTTCTCGAGAGGGTATCTACAGCACCACATTTTCCCCCAGCCACAGTGTCTCCTCACGGCCTCGAGGTGGTTTTCCTTCATCGATCGAACGAACCTCGAGGCATGCTCTCGATGGCCCGGGGCATCGAAGGGTTTCTCTAATGAAAAGTCTTTTTTCGGAGGGAAGAAGTATAAGGTTAGCTTACCATACGCCGACAGTGTACCACCGGCCAGGCTAGGAGTAGAGGAAGAATTTCCCTCTTCTTGGTGAACAGATTCGGGCACGACAACCATAGCTACTCAAAGCAGAGATAAACAGGAAGGAACGGAACCATTTTTCACAAAGATGGGAAAGGGATGAGAAAGTTGAAAGAAAAGCTGAGCTTTTTGCAAAGTTTAAAGAGTTAGAATGAAGTAGAAGCAAGAATATTTATAGAACGAAAGGTGGCCAACCAACTACTTTGAAGGCCATTCAATTTCTGAAGAGTTGTCATAACGTTTGGTGTAGTGTACGGTGGGGCCACCTCGGTCACTTCATGGTCACATCACATAAATGATACCGTCATAGGGGGTTCGAGGAACAAAGCTCGCATGCCGATCTAGCCTCGAGAAGGTATCCGATCTTGAGGGGATCTACTATTGCAAGTGCGAGTTCCGAGGAAGCTAAGAATCGAAGCATAAAAGTCATATTGTTGGGTAAAGGTTATGGAACTAAGTTTGTGCAAAATGTGACAAAGGATATTATATTTCAAAAAATATATTTACAAAATTGTTCTTCACAATAAATTCCCTCGAAGGGTCCCATATAGAGAAAGAGGAAGCAAAAAGAAGGAAAAACTACTCTTCGCCTCCGCCGTTGTCCGAGCCGCTTTTAGAGCCCTCATCCGATGTACTCTGCATTGTCAATTCCTCCTCCAGGGCCCTGGCCTCTTCGATCTCGGCAAAAAGATCGACACCTTTGGCTCTCACTTCCTCAAGGGATTGCCTCCTGACTTGTGCACGAGCATAAGCAACTGCCCGAGCCAGCTTCAGCTCAGCCTTCTCGGATATCTCCCTTGCCCGGTCATTCGCAGCAGCAGTATCTGTCTTGTACGAGGAGACATATTCACTGGCCTCAGTCTTGGCCGCAGATAGCACAACAGCCTTCTCTTGAGCACCTCGGAGAAGGTCTTGAACCGAGGATAGCTCCCCCCGAAGCACCTCCCTCTCCGAAGCCGCGACATCATTCAGCCGAGCCAGCTCTAGGACCTCGGTGTCCTTGGCCGCAACCTCCTCTCGAAGCCGCTCCACCAAGGCGTCCTTCTGCCTAATCTGAAAAGAAGAAACTAGGTCAATCAACACCAAGCATTGCAACTAAAGATAAGAATGTGGATACCGACATACCTGCTCGGAGAAGTCGGCCCTCTCCCAAAGTGCTCTCTCCGAGCTTTCCCGAAGCTTGGTCAATTCCTCCTACTTTCGAGCGCACAAAGCCTCCAGCTCGACCGACTCCGCCATAAGCTTTCAAGCTCCTCTCCACGATGAGTCAACTCATCTTGAATCTTGGAGAAGGCTTGGTCATACAACTTCTTGACCTGTAACACAGAGAAGAGAAATCAAAGAACAAGAATTAAAAAACAGAGAATAGCATATTTCTTCTCAAAATGTCACCTGCTTTTGGAGCCTCTCGGCTTCCTCGAGAGAAACTGGGGCATCAACATAGGTCTCCTCATCTACCCCCTTGAAGTAGTCTCTAAATGAGTCATCCTCTCCACGAGAGATATCTATACCGGGAGCACCCCTAACTTGAGCATCCCGTATCTCCCCTGGAAAAATGACGGGCCTGAACGAAGTCCACCAGCAATGTCATCCTCCATCGAGGCTTCTTCCCGACCTCGGGAAAGCTGCAGTAACGGCCCCCCCGAGATCCTCAACTCGGACTGTGCCATGTCCGATGAGCGTATCGGGGACTGTGCCCAAACCCTCCTCGAAGGTCTCCTCTACGAATAACGGGTCCACATCAGCCTCCTCTAACTCAGCAGACGATCGCTCAACAGCCCTCGAAGCCTTGATGCTTTATTTTTCCCTTTTTACCAAAGGGCAGGCGTTATCTCTCTCTTCCTCGGCCGTAGGCTCTCAGCGGCCTTCAAAGACAAGACCGTGGCATCGGTCCTGGGCTTCCGAGCCTTTGGCCTTTTTGATTTTGGAGACTCTGCCAAGGCCTCTTTCTTCCTCTTCTTATCTTTGGTGGTCTTCGGGGCCTCTTCCTCAGCAGATAGGGGCGGCCTCATCAACACGCCTTCACCAAGGCCTGCACAAACATGTCGTGTTAGAAAACGTCACCATCAAAAGTTCTTACGAAGAATGAAAAACAATAGCAACAAAAGCAAACCTTGGTTCTTAGCCTGCCATTGTGTTTTGGCTAGCTCACGCCATGTGTGTTTGTTGTATGGGAAAACGCAGTCTAAACGTTTGATCCACCCCGGAAGGTCCTAAACCGCACCGGGAAACCAAACAGTGGCTGCACCATTAGAAGAAAATCGATCGAAAGAGAAAGAGAAGGCAAAGCATGAACAATTCAGGGGTACTTACGTTTCATATTCCATGCCTCCGAGAATGGCATCCTGTCAGCAGGGATGATGTCCGAAGTTTTGATTTTAACAAATCCGCTCATCCATCCCCGATCTCTGTCCTCGTCGATGCAGGCGAGGAACGCCTTGGTGGATCGACGGTGTAATTTAATAAGGCCCCCACGGAAGAGTCGAGGGCTATACAATCTGATCAAATGGTCGAGGGTGAAGGTCATTCCCTCGACCAAGTTGGTAATATGATGAAACATATATACAATCCTCCAAAGAGAAGAATAGATCTGACCGCGTGTCACTCGGTATTGATGGCAAAAATCAAGAATCACCAACCGGTGGAGAAGAAGAATTGATGGGGCCTAAGGTGAAGGGGTATGTATATACACTGAGAAAGCCAACCTTATGCGTGACTATGCTTTCGTCAGCCGTATGGATATCTACTCGGGATGCCTCCCCCCAGTGGCAGTCAAGTTTGACCCTCTCTACATCCGATACTACACTTATGTATCGGCACATGGGCTCGCATCGGCCCTGTGTAGAATGGGGTTTTTCTATTGTAAAGTCAGAAATGGTGTCGAAAGAGCCAGGGATGCATTGCTCGATGGTAGGAGGGATTTTTGACTTGCCTTTAGACGGGCGTGATGTAGAAGCAGCCCCCTCCTTTTGTGGAACCGCTTTGGAAGTTTTTGCCATGATAATTATCGATTTTGAAGTGAGAAGACGAAAAAACGTGCACAGGCAGAAGATAAGAATTGAAAACACTAGGTTAAAATTTGAAGGTTTGGAGAAGATGAAGAAGATGCAAAACTATGAAAAGGCAAGTAATTGTGGTATTTATAGAGGCCCTTTAGGCATGCCTGAAGCGGAAGAGCCGAACCTATGACGATTCATGGACTTCTCGAGAATTGTGTTGACAACGATTTCTGCGCAGCTTTTCATGTCACATCATTTAATGCTCTGAAGGGACTGACGTCATAATAGGAATGTCGAAGAGGCAAAATGTCAAGACCGTTTCTTATCTCTTCACTATAAGAAACGCGGGGACTATCTGTATACAGCTAAAATTGGAGAGCCCGATTTACGATCATTTCGACACTTAGAAGGCTCGAAGGCCCGAGTTTTGGCATCGAGGGGCATATCGAAGGTCCTCGACCCCGAGGCAGTATAAGTAGAAGGTCAGCATGGAAATGCAGGAAATCCCTAAGGGGCACGCGGTTAAAGCTGACAAAATACACAAAATAGTACAAGCTCGTACCGTGGCATTAAATAGTTGTACCAGCCATATCTCTTTGCATTAGTTACACATGTATTATGTTGAGATTTCCCCTCATATATAAAGGGGACCCTTGTCACTTTGTAACACACATGATATTCAATAGAAGAACAAGAACATCCCCTGCTCTCTAACTAAAACATTCTCTTCAATTGCTTCATTAATTTATTGCTTCTCATTTATTATGTTTTTGAATTATTCTTCATTTATTACTTGTTATTGATCATAAATAGGTCATTCTTAAGGCCTTCAATACTGTTATACTGTTATCGATAGCCCATAGTCAAGCTTCTAAAGCTCGACCCCGAGGCCTTTTCGACCACCCTCGAGACTAATCTCTCCGTTACCCGGTTTGCGCAATCTCGTTCCTTTCGCTCTTATTTCATTTTTCTCACTTCATACTCAGCATCTACTGCCTAAGTTACAGTTCTATTAAAATAGATCACGTATTTTTAGAACCACATAATTAAATATAATTATAATTACTATTTTCAAGGTAAACAATAGTATGCATGGTAGAACTTATTTAAGCAAAAACGCTGTCAACTTTTATAGTTATTTGGATGTTTTTCCTAATTTAATTTGTAGGGGAAAAAGATGAAAAAACAAGTAAGTAGAAGATATATTCCGAATTGATATGGGGATATAAATGTAGCTACGTGGTATATAAACTAGTAAATATGAAATAGTAATATTTTTAAAATGAGCCAAGGATAACAAAAATTATCGGAAGGATGAGAGTTCAAAAAGTGGGTTTTAATATGATTTGGATATAAAAACAAGAGAACAGAATTAATATTGCAAAGAATGAAGTCATTATTGGGAAGGCAAATGTTTGAGTTGGGACTTTGATGGGTACTATCATTATTAGTACTATTATTGCTAGTACTTTGATGATACCAAGATAATAAATGCACAATGATCCAGTTCTGATTCTTCAAACGAATAATAATAACTTTTTAATCAAAGATGATGAATGATTAATCTACATGAATCTCGACTATTTTGTTAGTACAACAATTAACAAAATATGACCTATAAGTCACGAATTTGATCGAATCATAAAATCAACCGTTGCTATTTGTATCAGGATAAACAGTCTACAACACACTTTTTGAGGTGCCGTCCCTTCCTTATTGTGTAACGACGAAATGATTTGTATAGCGGGTTGCCCTTCGTTCCAACCAACACATATAAAAAAGTATGTTTCCATAAAAATTTGCCCTTATCGCTTTATGGTTTTGACAATGTGATCGATGATCTTCCACATTGTTTTTTGAAATGAATAAAAATGGATTTAAGATACAAATAATTGAGGTCCAAAAAAATAGTAAACTAGAGTTGAGTATAAGGACCACTTGAATTGAAGATCCATATGTTGTGCTGATCATATATATATATATATATTTTTTCTAATTCTAATTCTAACTATTAATAAGAGGGAATAAGCACAAAGGAGGTCAACATGCCTGCTTGGCATCTCAAGGGCATTTTAATAAATTCAATATAAATAGAGCAATGTGATTGGCCGAAAAAGGTATCTTACTGTAGCTGCCATATAAATCTTTGAGTGACTTGACGAAATTGCCCCTAGCTTATCTCATCATACATCACCCTAGTTTCCAAAAGGTTTTATTTTGCATATAGCTATTTGTACTGTACAACTCATTGAAGAATGGAGCCCATTTAAAGTTCTTATTCATATTTCGTATGTTCTTATTCTAAAAATTAGTATTTGAATGTGAATTAAGAGTGGAAAACTACATACAAATATTTAGAATTCTAATGATCTTTTATACATATATTAAAGCATAATTTAGGTTGTCATCTTTTACGTCGAATACTTTTTTATTTTAGAGAAAATAGTATAGAAACATACAAAGAGAGTACTTAAATGAGGAAAAATAATAATAGAATATTTAGCAATATGTATGAGTTTAACATAAATATCTTAAGGTTAGATTACATTATTAGTAGCTTTTATTCATTTACAGTTATATATCGAGAATGATTAATTAATGTGAATTCCTTTTGGGACATCATCAAAAAAGGTTGAAAAAGAATTATTTTAAGTTGGAATTACATAAAATTTAACTTTCGCCTTCTCACAAATATATTTTGGGTGCATGTCGTCTCGAATTTTCCTTCTCAAACATGAACTTCATAGTAAATGAAAAATAAAATTTTCTTTTTCATTAAAACTCATGTCTTTCCGTCATAATAAAGAAAAATATATCTAACTTCAACATATTTATTTTTAAAATCTTATAAAATTAAATTAAAGTTCTTTCTTTTTGGTAAACAAAGGAAGTTCATGGTTTTAAATTAAAATCCATCTTTCATTTCTATCACTGTAAATTAATATCCAACTTAACATGAAAAAGAAAAATAAGTAATGACCTTGCTTGTAAAGTTATTTTCCTAATTAATATTTAAATAGCTTTGAGGAATTACTGGTGTCTTACCAGTACATTTAGTAGCTTTCATGGATTTCTCTATGATCGAAAATACGTTTTATTTGAGCTAAATTTATTTGGCAAACGTAATTATAACTTTAAAAAATCAAAAAAGGCATTAATTAGTAATTTTCCAAATTATCCTTGAACCAATAAATGATCTATGAGTATATAAAGAGTAATTTAAGAAGATATAAAGCACAACTTAGTTATAAAAAATATATTTTTCGACTATTATTTTTAGAGCAGCTTTATGGTTTTATTTTTCCTTATCTATAGTAGAGCGCCCTTCTCCGGACAAAGCTACGGGTTCGATAGAATTCATAGTTTCGACTTATATTATCGTTATGAAAAAATTATTTAATGTTTATAAAAAATATAGTCAGAATCCACTAAGTTATTTTTTATATATAGAATTTAGAACCCGTAAATTTAAATTCTTGATTTCGCCTTTGTGCGTCCTCTAAAATCTAAAAAATGAAAATACAAAGCCAGTAATATAAATAGTAAACCCTATCATTTGTGGTTTAAGTTTTCTTTTGCATTTTTAAAGAAACAGTGCATTGTTGTCGAAAGAATGTTCAATACTCTAATATCTTGTTGGAAACGTAAATTCAATAACAATGTCACCATGTACTTCCCACGATTTTAGGAACATTTTCTTTTTCTATGAGATTGGTTTTTTCTTTCAACATTATCATTTGAATTCTTTTGGACATACTATTAAGTGAGCGTTTGGACATAAGACTTATAAAATTCCGGAAAAAAGTAAAATTTATTTTCAAGTGAAAATGTTATTTGAAAATTACAGTTGTGTTTGAAGATGAATAGAATTTTGGGTTGTTTTTGAATTTTTGTGAGTCATCTGAAGTGAAAATATTGAAAAGAAAAAAAAAAGGAACTTGTGTGGCTTAATTCTATGAATCTTTATTGTAATTTTGATATATGAGTTTTGATTTGCTTTAGAAGACCCGATAGAGTTGTATTCACATTACTCGCAATAATATTTTAGTCCTTGTATGACATATATTTTTTTAGTACCAACTTGGAAAGGCTAGCTCTAATTAAAGACACCTTTCATAACCTTTCTGGTTTAGGGAAGGAAGAAACTAAAAAGAAGACATCTGAAACTATAGCTTATGATACATATGGGACCATGGTAGATATTATGTAAAAATATTTGTTAATTGGTTCGATCAGTTTATATGATTGTGCCTTTCATTCACAGATATCTTTTTCATTTATAAAAGTATTATACATTTATGCTTGATAATTCTGAAGTACTTTGCATCCCCAGTTGCTGATGACTAATTTTGTCACGACCCAAAATTTTTCTGAAGGAGTCGTGATGGCACCTAGTCTCTAAAACTAGGTAAGACTAATTTATACCGAAAAGATAACAGATTCTACTAAACAGCTATTGAACATGAACCAGAAATTCTGAATTCTCAAAACTGGTAGTACAAATCATAAGTCTTTCTAGGAGAAATTTTATATAATAAATACATCACTATTCCGGAATAGAAGGAAACAATAAAAATAAATACATTAGAGGATGACTTCGGAGCATGCGAACTCCTGACATGTGTACCTTGAAGTCTCTAGCCACATCAACTATAAGTCTCAAAAATCGGCTCAATCCGAAGTACCTGGTTCTGCACAAAAAAATATGCAGAAGCGCAACATGAGTATACCACGGTGGTACCAGTAAGTATCAAGCCTAACCTCGACAGAGTAGTGACGAGGACAGGTCAAGACACTCACTGAACATCTAAATCTGTGCAGGGTATGACATAAAGCTAACAAGAAAGGAATATTAAAGAAATATCAATAGCAAATAAAAATCAGATTATAAAGAGTCATAACGATAAGGGACGACTGGCAACGAGAAATAACCAGGTAATTAGACAACAACATAATTGGGATACAGACAAGAGTAAGTGTGCTCAAGCAGGGAAAACGAAGTCAACTCAACCAATCAAATCGTTTCTAATACACGACTACAATAATCCCAATTCTCGTAATCTCATGCCATATATCTCATCTTTCAAACCTTTAACACACAGAACCTTGTACCCACGTCTTTCCATCTCAAATTGCACGGAAAATCCACGTGCTACTCAGTACATAATATCCGTGACAAATGCTAATTAGAATGTTCAAAAGACTTTATGTATACATCTCGAAAAGTAAAACTACTGCTTCTGAACCAAATAGGAAGCCAAAGAGAAAAATGAGTTTATTTTGAAAATTATTTGGTTAATGAAAAAAATATTTTTCAAATGAATACAACATCGAATAAGCTACTGAATTTAATATAGAATTTATTGAATTACAATATAATAAAAGTTCCTTTTTAAGTAAAATAAAAATCTCAGACAGGCCAAGGAGATTAAGTTGAGAAATCATTTGACGTATAATATGACAACTAGTACAAATGGTAAGTATCAAAATAAATGACGCGTTTTAACTTAAAAGTCACACAAGACAGCATGATATTAATTCTTTTATTTATTTAAAATCACTATATTACTAACAACTCAGTAGGACAGGAGGCAATGACTCAACATAGTAAATTCACCAAGAAAATCAATTTACCAGAATAACAGTATTAGAAAAAAGAACTCAGGAAATGAAAGCAAGGTGATAAGTCAACGGCAATAACTCAATCCTCAGAAAAACAGTGAAGAACCCAGAATACAAATTCTCAGAACCTCATACGAAAGAATCGAAACCAATGCAACAAAACAGGGAATACAAAACACAAAATATATTGCGGCACACAACCGATCCTACCATATAATATCAATATCAAAATTCACCCTTATTCTACCATATCAATTCACTCTTATTTCAACTGTTGCGGCGTGTAATCCGATCCCATCGTACAATATCAATAGCATGCCAATAACAAAAAATGTTGCGGCACATAACCCGATCCCACCATATAATATCAATATCATAATTCACCATTATTTCATCTGTTGCGACATGCAACCCGATCCCACCGTATAATAACAATATCACAATATAAATATCCTCCCTTATTTCACCAGTTGCGGCGTGCAACCCGACCCCCCTACAATAATTTAAATCAACAACAACAATTCAATAACTCTATTTATAAGAATTTCTATAATCAATGGTATCAGTACACAACAACAAAGGAACCACATACAACCCAAAAGAACACAACAAATTTTACAAGGATCACCGAGCAGGTAAGGTACGTGATAACTAAATATGCAATCACAACAATCAGGACAGGTAGCAGATAAGTACAAGATATAGAACAAACTCAACAATTAAGTGATAACAAGACAATAAGGAAAACAATAACTCCAGCTAAAGCATATAAGGCCAAACAACGAGTAAGAAGTACAGTTAGGTGCTAACAACGTCAAATAAAGTATGCAAGAGTAGACTAACAACGAGATAACACATGCTATGACAATTCAATTAAAGGCATGGAAAGACACTAGACAATCTAAACTGGTCAAATACCATATATAGACCGTGTACCTACTCGTCACCTTGCGCACACGACTTTCACATAACAAGATAGCACAATTGACTCAATTCCTAAGGGGTGGTTTCCCCCACACAAAGTTAGGCAAGACATTTACCTCAATTCGGCCAAATCAATACTCAAATTAGCTTTTCCTTTACAAATTCACCTCCGCTCGGCTCAATCTAGCCAAAGACGACTTAAATACATTAAACAATACAAGAGAAAACAATTTCAATTAACAAAGCTATGATCTTTATACAATTTGTAAAAAGTCAACAAAAGTCAACCCTCCGAGCTTGCACCTCAGAACCTGATAAAATTTACAAAACCCGAACATTCATTTCGATACGAGTTCAACCATACAAAAATTATCAATTTCCGACATCAATTCGTCCTTCAAATCACCATTTTTCATTTTGAAAGATTTTATCATTTTCTCCAAATTTTTCTTTAGATTCTCGTGAATTTGATGTTAAATCTAATGTATAATCACAAAATACAATTGAAAGTTGATTAGAGGTACTTAACCAATGCTTTGATATGAAAATCTTTCCACAAAATCGCCTCCCATCGAGGCTAGGGTTCAAAACATGATAAAATGAAGCTATGTCCCGGAATGGAAGTCTTAATACTAGCCTCAGATGTCGCATTGCGACATCAGGATTGAAATATGATGCTCGCAAATGCAACAAAAGTATCGCAAAAGGGAAGGCTGACCAGCTCTGTCAAAGTCGCAAATGCGACATAAGACTCGCAATGAGAGCTCAGAGTTTTCGCAAAAGCGGCCGCTTGTGTCGCAAATGCGGAGCTGCCTGATCGCAACTGCGATAAAATAGTTCGCAAATGCGAACTCCACTGCCCCAACCCATCATCGCAAATGCGAGAATAATCTCTCAAATGCGTACATCGCAAATGCGAGAATGATCTCGCAAATGTGGACATCGCAAATGCGATGAAAACCTCGCAAATGCGATGAAAACCTCGCAAATGCGAGAACAGAGACACCAACACAACTAAACCTTTTTCCAACACTCCGAAACGCGTACAAAACTCATCCGAGCCCTCGGGGCTCTAAACCAAACACCCTCACAAGTCTGAAAACATTACATGAACTCGCTCGAGCGATCAAAACATCAAAATAACCTCTAGAATCATGAATCGGACACCAAAACACATGAAAATCACAATGAACTTCAAAAACTTCTAGAATCGCAACTGAGCGTCCGAACCATATCAAATCAACTCCAAATGACACCAAATTTTACAGGCAAATTTCAAATGACAAAATGGACCTATTCCAAATTCCGAACTACAATCCGGACTCGATAGCCTTAAAGTCAAACCATGGTCAAACTTAGGAAAATTCTAAACCGTTAAATTGCCAACTTCCGTCAAATGATGCCGAAACCTTTTAGAAACATCCAGATGAAATTCCGGGCATAAGCCCAGGTACCAAATCACCGTCCGGACCTGCCGGGACCATCGAAACTCCGATCCAATGAGAGTCAAACCCTGGGTCATTTCCTTCAACGTCGAGCTTATCAAATGAGAGTCACCCCTAAAAATCCTTTTCGAACCTCAAACTGCCGATCCGGACATAATTTCTCAAAATGACCAGCCGGGTCGTTACAAATTTTCTATCAAACGTTCGTTTTGCTACTTGTTTCAAGTGATCAAAGCTACATTTTGTTACCAAATTAGAACTCTACATTAAAAAAATTTAAATTCCAATACGAATGTTAATATAACGTCTACGCTAACGAAAAAGGTTATCTTCGACACACAAATACTAAGATGGCAAAATAAATATATTTGACAAATAAATCAAATGTCTCCCTAGAAACTTCATCTAGCTCTTTTGTCTATACTTGAAAATAATATTTATTTACTTAATTGAAATATTTTTTGATATAACTAATCATTTAGTTGTTCAAACAATTGTGAGATAATTCAACTAAAAGATGAGCAATAAGATATAGATTCTAGTTTCAACTAAGTAAAATAAATATCTTACGAAAGAATAGGTTAACCTGAAAGTTCAATATATTCTAATTTTGTATTGAAGTGTCAGTTTTTGCCTATGAACCCATCATTTAAATACTCAACTGAATAAAATCAATTATTTATTATCTATTTTTATATTATTTTTCTTAAAGAAAAAAAGGATTATATTTATAAACATTGCGGGTTACAATTCTATTTATCCCTTGAATTTTTTCTCTGATTTGCTATCTGTAATTCGAGGACCTTAGTTCCGTAAACGTAGGACGATATGCATCTCCTTGATGTATTTAATGATCAAGAAGCATGTAGCAACACTCCGTTTGAATCTTGAAAGTTGCTAGAATTTTGAGCAAGACATATTTGACTTGTCTTTGGTATCTTAATGAATATTTCATGAGTGAAATTTTAGAGATAGTAAAGTGCTCTAGTTTTACTATCCCCTTAATGATGTAAAGTTCCATGTAATAGTTCAAATTTGGAATGATTTTTATACGGTAAAAATTTGATTTTAAAGCTCTAAATAATGGGATTCCCAATATAGTATTTCAAATAAGCAAAAAGAAATATACTCAAATTTTTAGTATTTCAAATTTTGTCCTATTTAAAATCTATTTTTAAAGGGTAGAAAAGACGAACATTATTTTGCTAAAGACCTTTGTACTTTTAATATGATATAAATATAAATATAAATATAGATATAGATAGATAGATATAAAATTCTTTATTAGTCGAATTCACTTTAGTGCGACATACTAAAGTAAGTAGCCTTAATTTTGAAAAGATGAGTTTTAGATCCTTAAATGAGAAGATAACACTATAATGAATCACATTTTCTTTTTCTAGCCAAACAAAGTTACAATTTTCAAAAATTTAAAGACATGAAATGTCTTATTCCATAAACCCTAAGATGCCCTACAATATATTGTGTCTTGTCTTTGCTGAAAAATTCTAACATTACCATAATTGATTAGGCGAGTATACGTAAATCAAAGTTATGCTTAGGAATATCTACAAAGAAAAGAAGTATCATTGATGTGACTAAACATCACCCAAAAAAAAGGTGTTCCAATGAGAATAAAAATTGTGCTTTTCATTATTTGAGCGTATTTGTGTTTGTGGGACATGGGTCAAGACGAAAATAGGTGCTTATGTATGGTTAAGAGAAAGGACTTGCTGGAATTAGAAAGGAAAAACATATCCGCACGTGTTGTTTACATGAAATAAATGAATGCTTCTATACATACTTTTAGCCTGTATATTGTTTAATCGTAAAACGGTACAGTTAAATTTATTCGTGGTTTTTAGACAAGTGAATTTATTTGAACCAAAAAATCATGAAATAACCGATGAAATATAAAATATTTAGCCTTAAAATGTAGATGGAACGACAGAGCTGACGAGTCCGAGAACAGGGTTTCAGGGCACAATAATGATGAGATCAAAAAGCAAGAAAACAAAATTGTATCAATATTCTGTATAGAATGTAGTGTAACTTAGCCAGAAAATTCATGTCCTTTACAATGACAACTGAGCTCACTATTTATAGCTATGTCTAGGAATGGAAGTCCTAGGATCATGCACTTCTTTAATGTAAATTATGAGGGTCGCTGATGAAGATGTAATATTAGACATAAATGCCAAATTCCTTGTAACAGGTCATCATCCTTAATGGTGTAAAATATTTTGTATTAAATATTACCGGACGCAAAGCATTTATTACTCCTTTTATGATCGTTATTCCTTCCGGTGACAAGCGGTGTAGCTATGTTCGGTGGCCATCCCGATCTTGGGTTCCCCGTGTCCTTTCTTTCAGCGGCCATGTGTCATGTCGTATTTTTTCCTATACAGATAATCCCCTACTTCCCAGTGACACAATCTTGTGTTACCGGGAAGTTGGTAGACATACTTCTTTTGGCGGGAATTACTATAACTCCCTCTACAGTCTTCTGACGATTGATTAGACGCACGTCTCTCCACATTTAATGCCCCGAACACGTGTTATTGCATGATTCAACACTGCTTTTGCTGATTATCAAGGTAATCTTGGCCATGGATTTAGCCTCCAAAATTTTACTTATACGCAACTTCTTTTTCCTTTGCGTTTCACAATTGCTTGAACTTTTGATTTGCATCCTTGTTTTCCATCCCTTCTCTAATTTTCTTCAAACACAAAATATTTTCCTTCTTCTATTCTAATGGCTTCTTCATCTAAACGTGTTGGTCCTACGAAGAGCAAGAACAAAACCGATGATTCTATTCCTTCAATAGTTCCATCATCCCAAGATGGATTAGTACTTCAAAGGATTTTGAAGTGAAATTTCCTACTGCTAATCCTCGCACATGGGATGTTAGCAGGTACTCTCCTTCCATTCATCCTTCCAATATTCCTGCTGTGAAGGAGGACGGCCGCTGCCCTGAGTTAGATATTATTGCTCCTAATTTGTCGGAGCGAGTGACCCTTCCCAAGGAAGGTTTACATATTTTTTCACGTATCTCTTTACTTTGGGTGCGTTTTTTTTGAGTGGAGAGATTGATTCCGTGATTGCAGAGTTTTGCCTTCGCTACCAGGTGTGCTTGGCACATGTTAGTCCTTTAGTGTGGAGAGCGATAGCCTGCCTTTGGCGTTTGTGCCAAGAAACTAGAGATGAGCTAACCTTAGCTCATATGATGAATATCTATTCCCCCAAAACTTCCGCAGGGGAATGCTAAACCTTTGCAAGTGTGGCCACCATGCTTTGCTGTCTAGCATGGATGATGATGACGACCAGGGGTGGATGGAAAGATTCATTGCAGTTGCCACCAACGAAATCATTCCAATAACGACTTCATCCTTTCCGGTTGCTTAGAACCGCTCTCGTAAGTTCTTTGTATAGTATTCTCTTTACTAGGTATTCTTTTATGGCTGTATCATCTGTTCACCCTTCGCATGTTTCAGCAACTCGATGGGTCCCACCAGTGGTGGAAGGTTTAGACCAGTGGGTTCAGAAGATTTTGAATGTCACAACGCCCAAAAATTGTTTGTGGAAAGAACTGGCCCTTAAGTACTGGTGGACGGCCAAAATTCGTAGTAGTTTTAATTTACCTTGTTTTCATTTTCTATGAAGAAGTTGGTTGAACCCTCCTAACTTTGTTCGTGACATTAGGCCTAACATGTAGGATCAGTTGATGTCCCCGAGGAGGATGTTTTGGCTGACCCTGCTGATGCAGTGAGGCTGCTTCAGGAGGCACTTACTCGAACAAGCATCTCTGGGCCTGCTTTGGGCGCAAACGTTTCTTCATGGAGTCCCCATCCAGAGAACAAGCAACCAAAGAGAAGACATTCCTCTACGGCCGGGAAAAATAATAAGAGGGCAAAGACTGATGCCCCCGAATCATCTCTGGTGGAGATGGTGACTAGTTCTCTTTCTGGGCCGGTTATAGACACTGTGATGATCGATGATGACGAAGAAGCTAGTGATGAGGGAGCTTTTTTACATAGAATTCGACGATCCTCATCGTCTCAACAGGATGCTCAGCATGTTGAGATAATTGCACCAACTAAAGATGATGTCTCGTCACTTTGGGGAGAATCTGATTTAGTTGAATATGCTAACTCCCGCTTCCGGGCCCTAATTGTTGTAGCAGGTAGCGCGGGGATGAGTACCGGGCCCATGCCCTCTTTGGTTGGCAAGCACCAAACAACCAGCACTGGATTTGATGCAGTTGCCTCTAACTCTTCAACTCTATCAGCTTCATCTTCATCTTCACCTTCACCAACACCAGCAACTGCTACATCATTTCCATCTTCATCCACTCTTCCACCAGCGATTGCTACATCATCTCCATCGGCCGCACCTGACCATGAAGAAGGTGTCTGATCACGCTCAACTATGTCTAATAAAAGACTAAACGGGCGTTGCAAATATAATCCGGGGTATTATGCCCAGAGTCGATCCCACAGGGAATTTACGTATCAATCAAGTCGTTAGAATACGCAACTTTTACTCAATCAATTCTCTTAACACTTTTTTTTTATATAAATTGGTGATGTTTTACTAAGTCTACTAACAATAATAATAACTAGCAATTACTAACAATGTGTTGTAAACAATTATGATAAAGGTCTAAGGTTATGGTTTCCCCCGTTGGTGAACTTACTTCTCAGATATTTCCTATAACTTGATTAATTATCTCTATCAATCATGAACACTCTATCTACCATAAATCTCTCTCAAGTACTTATGATAATTTACTAGACGCACTCTCTCAAGTTACACTAGCTATATTGCTTGACAGTTCACTTTAGATTGCATCCGAAGTATCGTTATTTCTAATCCAACTTCTAAACCCTCGATTATGACTTTCGTCTATACTCTGGGAGTGGTGTTGTTCAAACAATTACCTAAATATGCACTCTTTCTCAAGTAGATACACACTAAATAGTCACAACTAATTGATGGCCATTCAATTAGCTACAACAAGAGCGTAGTTGAACAAATAGAGATGAACAATCAACCAAACTACATTAATATCACCATAAATTTGTCCCCCAACGGGTTCCACCAAAACCCTAGATTAATAAAATTAGCTACTCATATTCATAAATATCAAATCTAAGATAAGCTACATAATTGAATTACAGAGTAATGAACTAAGGAGATAAAAATCAGTGTTTTTGCTTTGCTGAGTAGTAATCCACAGGTTTTCCTTCACTTTAATGACTTCCTCTCTTCGAATCCCCCTTCAAGTTGTGTTTGTTTGGGATAAATCCTAAACGTGTAGGAGACTTCTACTCCAACCGGGAGACACTTAAACTCTTCAAAAACTCGAATTTAGCCGGAACAGGGGCCTGGCGTTTGGGCCCTGGCGCCTGGATAACGCCAGGCTAAGGCAGGCATTTGGNACACTACTCCTCGCCTCTTGAGCGTATTTTTGTTGTATTTGCACCCCTTTAGCTCGGCTTCCATCTCCAATTCACCTACACATGAAATAGAATCTATTATGCACATAAAAAGTGTATTTTTATCATTAACGCACATAAAATTTAGGGCATATAACATGTTAAACCATGAGTTCTAGCCTCGCATCGTTGTCCCTCTTCCACAGTCCCCAATTCATGGGAATTTGGGGCCAAATTATGTTGCCCCTTCTGAAGATCCACAAATGAGGAGGAATATTACTCTTTCGGTATCTACCGGGTGCAACCTGCTATCCCAGGTTGTGGAGCTTCCTAATTACCTAAAGTCTTTGGCTTCAGAAAAAGACTGGGAAAAGATTCAGACACTCTCGAAAGAGTGTTTGTTGAACAATGCTATGCATAACACCGCGACAGTAGGTTCCTTTCTTCCCCTGTTATTTCCTCTACTTTTGAATGAATGTATTCTAAGATTTACCTATTCTTGTTTTATAGGCCAAATATCTTGCTTCCGAGGGTATTCAAAGGTTGATTCATGAGAAGGACGAACTTACTTCTGAACGGGATCAACTTTTAGCGAAACGGGACCATATTGTTCTCCACCTCTTAGAACTGGAAATCAAAGCTACTGAGGCTGTTGGTTTAGAGGCTCGTTTCTAGTAAAGCAAGCAAGAAGTGGTAACCCTTAGCCAAGAAATTGGGCCGCTGAGGGTTAGATTTGATGAAGACAAGTCCAAATGGGCGGAAGCTTAGAATGTCGTTCTTACTGCAACCGATCGTGAAGCTGCCTCCGGTGAAAGAGTGATTAACTTGGAAGCAGTCTTGAACTCCAAAAATGAAGAGCTTGCTGCTGTGGTGGCGAAACAAGCCCAACTAGAAGAGAAGTACAAGAAAACTATCGAGCATAATAGGCTCTTTAGTTCAACTGTCCGCGAGCTCTATGTCAGCCTCAAATCTGCTAGGTTCGCCCGGGAAAACCTTTTCACCGAGGTTACTCAACTCAAGGAAGAACTTAAAAGCCGAGCGGCTTCCCTCATTGTTGAAAAAACTTATTCCATGTATAACATGAGGAGAAAAACCTTGGAAGAGGCCAAAACTTGTGTCATTGACATTGATGACGAAATTTCTAAGGCCCGAGATCTTGAGTTGGCTGCCAAAAATGGACTACGGTGTAGTCTGACACTCTAGGTTCTTCTGATTCTGGTTCTGATTTTTCGGAAACTGAAAAGGGATCAGAAGACGATGATGCCAAAGACCAAGCTGGGGAAAATATTGAGCCATTGGTGGAACATTCTACTACTACCGGGGCAGATACATCTCTTCCTCCTGATTCCTGAGATGCTGCAATTTAGCTTTTTCTTCCTTTTCTATTTTTACCTTTTTCATTTTCACGCGTCCTTGTAAATAAGAACATATTTTTTGCTCAAGTATCGTTTGAGTCTTACTTTCATTTGAATATGCATGCAAGTCTTTAACTTTCGTACTTGCTCAAGTATTCTGCGCATGTTATTCTGTTAGCGATTTATTATGAGTAATCTCAGATGCCTTTCCTTCTAATCATTTTGGTTCCGAGTATTATCCATTTTTCGTGAGGGTTTCCATGAGTATTTGCGCAAGTTTGCTTTTTGCGTTATTTTCATATGCGGCTTTGGGATGTATTTTTCCCAGATAGCATTCTAAATTTCGGGCATTGATTCATCCGAACCAACCCTATATCGTGAGGATTTTTATATAAGAGGATCCTCTTATGTTTACGGTGATCTTGAAGAGGATGTCTCCTGTTCATTACGACACTATCATTTAAAGTACTTGTTTAACTTTCTAATGACAAAGTTAGATCATTGTTCAGAAAAGAAACAAATAAAACTAAAAGGATTTCATTTTATTCTTTTCAGAGATTACATAAGCATTTTGTTATGCGTAAAGAAATTGCCATGACTTGTGGCTATCTTGTACAACTCGTTTCGATGGGGCTGGCTGCGCAGTCCCCAGTCCCGATGATGAGTTTTATTGCTGGATTTTCATTCCCCTGTTGACGTGGCATTCAGTGTTGTCATATCTTCATATCATTCCCCTCCCCTCAGTGTTTGAATGCGAAGAATGCAAATTAAAACACTGGAAGTCTTGTATCTTCAAAGGATCCACCAATGAATTGCTAGGTAATCCTTCACTCAGCAACATATCTTGTTTCCCCTTAGGAATCCATGTTATCGAGCGAAAGAATACCTAACAGTTCTCTAGTGTTTTGTGCTCGTGAACGGTCGGGGCAAACTTAACTTCCCAGTGGAAATTTGCTAACGAACCAAAGATTATCTAATCGTACCCGAGTGGAAGCTTGTTCGTTTGCCTTGCTATAAGAGGTCTTATTGTTGTTGTCTTCGTAGTATGCTTTCTGTCGCTGCCTCATCAAAAACCTTGCCCGAAAAATCCAAATGGGACAAAAACTGAACGAAGAAAAAAAAAGTGCAACACATAATTTCCGCTTGGGTAATTTTAATCTGTAATAATATCTTTTGAGGTGTTCCGCGTTCTAGTTGCTAGGTAACTTGTCTCCGTTCTAGTTTTCCAACTCGTACGAGCCTTTTCCAGTGACAGCTGAAATCCAATAGGGTCCTTCCAACGTTGGGCCCAGCTTCCTCGTGTTAAGATCCCGGGTATTTTGATTTACTTTCCTCATACCTAAATCTCCCACTTTGAAATAACAGAAATTAGGTCTTCGATTATAGTATCGCTCCATTCTCTTCTTTTAAGTTTCCATTATTATATGCGCCAAGTCCCTGTGTTTCTCGAGCAGTTCAAGTTGATTATTGTTGCTTCGTTGTTCAATTCTTCGTCCGCCTGGAAATACCTTATGGTTGGTTCCCATACTTCCACAGGTATCAAAGCTTCTGCATCGTACACAAGGGAAAAAGGGGTTTCTCCTGTGCTTGACTTGGCTGTTGTACGGTAGACCCATAAAACCCCAAGTAATTCTAAGGGCCAGTTTCCTTTTTCCTTTTCCAACATTTTCTTGATATTTTTAATAATCACTTTGTTTTTTGATTCCGCTTGATCATTTGCGCTCAGATTATGAGGCGAAGAGGTGATCCTCTCTATCTTCAAATCTTCGAGGAATTTTGTAACTTTTGCATCGATAAATTGCGGCCTGTTGTCACATGTAATCTCTTTTGGTATTCCAAACCTGCAAATTAGATTTTCCCACAGGAAGTGAACCACTTTGAATTCCCCGATATTCTGATAAGGACTTTCTTCCACCCATTTAGAAAAATAGTCAGTCAAAATTAAAATAAAACTTAACTTTCCAAGAGCCGGTGGTAGCGGTCCGACGATGCCCATCTCCCATTTCATGAATGGCCACGTGGACAAAATCGACTGTAGGGGTTCTGCCGGTTGATGTACTTGGGGTGCGTAGCGTTGACACTTATCACATTTTCGTACGAAGTCTTTGGAATCTTGTTCCATACAGGGACAATAATATCATACCGGAACTAATTTCAACACCAAAGAATCCGCACACGAGTGGTTGCCTCATATCCCTTCATGGACTTCTCTTAGGACGTAGTTACCTTCTGATGCTCCTAAGCATCGGGCCAATGGGCCTTGAAAGGATTTTCTGTACAATTGGCCTTTCTTTGAAGAGATAACGTGCATTTTTGGCGCGTTACACTCTTGATGCTTTGGGGTCTTCGGGAAACTTTCCATGCTTGAGATAATCGATTATTTCATTTCTCCAGTCCCAGACCAAACTAGTTGAATTCACCTCATAGTAACCATCTGTGTCCAAAACTGAGTTCATCAATTGTACTACCATCCCTGATTTCGATCCTTAGATTTCCGTCGACGAGCCCAAATTTGCCAATGCATCTGCTTCCGCGTTATCTTCCTTCGGGATATGAGTAATTGACCACTTTCGGAATCCTACCATTAAAGCTTGAACTTTTACCACGTAATGTTGCATGCGTACCACTTTAGTGTCAAAAGTTCCGTAGACCTGATTTACCACCAACTTCGAATCACATTTGATTTCGATGACTTCGGAGTCAATCCCTCGGGCTGATCCCTACAATCAAAGCTTCGTACTCTGCTTCATTGTTAGTTAAAGGAATCGCTTTGATGGCTTGCCTTAAGGTTTCCCCCTAAGGCGTGATCAAGACTATTTCGAGCCCAAATCCTTTTATGTTTGAAGCTCCGTCTGTATATAAGGTCCAAACTCCTGATGTCGATTCTAACACCATTATTGCTTCCTTGGCTGCCAGAGGCAATAGTCCCGGACTGAAATCGGCCATGAAGTCAGCCAAGACTTGCGACTTAATCGTAGTCCTCAGTTTATATTCTGTATCGAACTCGCTCATTTTGACAACCCATTTGACCAATCTAATCGAGATCTCGGGTTTATGGAGGATATTCCTCAAAGGGAAAGTAGTCACCACAGCTATCAGGTGGCATTGGATGTAAGTCCTTAGCTTCCGTGCGGCAACTACGAGAGTTAATGCCAGTTTTTCCAGATGTGGGTAGCGAGTTTTTGCTCACGTTAAAGTTTTGGTAACATAATAAATGGAAGATTGCGTACCTTTATCCTCTCAGACTAAGACTGCACTTACCGCAACCTCTGAAACCGCGAGGTAGACTAGCAACATTTCACCTTATTTTGGTTTTGAGAGCAACGAAGGGCTTGACAAATATTTCTTCAACTCCTTCGAGTCTTGATGACACTCTGGTGTCCATTCGAAATTGTTTTTCTTTTTGAGTAGTGCGAATAAGCGATGGCATTTTTCTGATGATTGGGAAATGAACCTGCTCAAGGTTGCCAATCTCCCTGTGAGCCTTTGGACTTCTTTTACGTTAGACAATTGATCCGGGATGTCCTCTATGGCCTTGATTTTGTCAGGATTTACCTCAATTTCCCTTTGTTAGACTAGGAATCCTAGGAACTTACCCGAACTAACCCTGGATGCACACTTTTCGGGGTTAAGTTTCGTATTATGCTTACTCAGGATGTCGAATGTTTCTTGCAAATGCTTCAGGTGGTCACCTGCATTTAAAGACTTAACGGGCATATCGTCTATATATACTTCCATAGTCTTTCAAATTTGTTTTTCGAACATCTTATTCACGAGTCGTTGATAAGCGGCTCCAGCGTTTTTTAACCCCAAGGGCATCACATTGTAACAATATGTACCAAAATTCATTATAAACAAAGTCTTTTCATGTTCTTCTGGGTTCATCTTGATTTGATTGTACCCAGAATAAGTATCGAGGAAACTCATTAACTCATCATGCCCGGCCATGACATTGATCATTTGATCGATATTTGGCAATGTGAATGAGTCTTTCGAGCACGCCTTATTAAGATCTTTATAATCTACGCATATGCGAAATTTATTATTTTTCTTAGGAACTACTTCTACATTGGCTAGACAGTCCGGATATCTTACCTCTCGGATTGAACCAATATTAAGTAAACGACTTACCTCTTCTTGACGAATATATTCCTTGCTTAAGAGATAGGGCACTTCTTTTGCCTTACCGGAGGTATGGGATCCAAGCTTAACTTGTGTATGGATATCTCCATCGGGATTCCTGTCATATCCTCATGGGACCATGCAAAACAATCGACGTTAATTTTAAGGAATTCAATAAAAGCAGACCTGAGCTCCGGGTGTAGTCCTGTTCCCGAATGGAATTTCCTTTCTAGGAATTCTTCGAACAATGCAACTTGTTGTAGTTCTTTAGTCATGGATAGTACTTGAAAATACCTCGGTACCTAATATTGTTCCGACCCTTCTGTCCCCGGGTTAACTTCCTCTGGTTTGGGGGCTAGTTCCGGTAATTGCTATGCCACTTTTTCCTTTCCTTTGCTATTGGAGACCGAAATTGTATTCATCTCTCTTGCTGCCGGTTGATCCCCTCTTATCTGTTTGATCCCTTCGGGTGTTGTAAAATTTAACAATTGGTGATATGTTGAGGGCGCAACTTTCATCTCGTGCAGCCATGGTCTTCCCAAGATAATATTATACCCCATGTCTCCATCTACCACTTCGAAGAGAGTTGTGTTCATTACTCCTTCAGCGTTCCTGAGCAGCAAAATTTCTTCCCGGGTTGTCACGCTTGTGAGATTGAATCCAGCGAGAAGTTTCATTGCCAGGACAATGCTTCCGATGAGTTTAGCTTGCTCCGGTATTCTTCATTGTATGATATTAACTTAACTTCCTGGATCCACTAAAGCACGTTTAGTTTTAAAATCTAACACATTTAACGAAATTACCAGTGTGTCATTGTGCGGTAGTAATAATACGTCTGCGTCTTCGTCCGTAAATGTTATATCTTCTTTCCGGAGCCTTTTACTATGAGTTATCAACACTTTTTTCTTCTTTGCTTCCGAAAAGGTGACCCTATTAATCCCATTAGCTCCGAAGATCATGTTGATCGTTTGGCGTGGGGATACTTCTATTGCTTTTGAGGGTTCCGCGTCGCCCCTGTTCCGACAATAATTATTTTTAGCTCAAGAATTCTCTAAGGTGACCATTCTTTAACAGTGTTTCCACTTCATCCCGGAGGTGTCAATAGTCCCAAGTCCGGTGACCGTCAGTGCCATGGTATTCACACCATAAATTGGGATCCCTTTGGATAGGATCAGATTTCATAGGTCTTGGGAATCGTGCCTCTTTGATATTTCTCATGGCTGACACCAACTCCACTATACTGACGTTGAAGTTATACTCTGATAACTTTGGGTAAGAAGAATCTCGCGACCCCGAGATTTCTTTATCCTGCACCGATCTGTTATTCCGGCCACGATCGATCCTTCTATCAACGGTGAACTTGTCTGCTGTCTGGAAGCTCTTGCCATGATCTTTTGTTCGCTCGTAGGAAAAAAACCGGCCCCTCGAAGGCCGTCTATCCGTGTCAATATCATCTTTCATTTTTTCTCTGTTCTTCTCCCGTCCTTTGGTCGACGGTGGAAAACCAACTTGACAGTCTTCGATCCTTATTTTCGACTCATATTGGTTATGGACATCCACCCAAGTCGTCGCTTGAAACTTGGGCAGGCTTTCCTTCAACTTTCGGGAAGCGTCCGAACTTTTCGGATTTAAACCTTTGGTGAATGCTTCAGCTGCCCATTCATCCTTGACTGCCGGTAGTAACATCCTTTCCGTCTGGAATCGGGTAACGAACTCTCGTAATAACTTAGATTCTCCTTCCACGATCCTGAACATGTTCGGGCTTGTACATTTCTGGCACCGGCATGAGCCTTGAAGAAAGAATCCGCGAGCATCTCAAAGATATCTATGGAATGCTCGGGCAATAATGAATACCACGTTAAGGATCCCATCGTGAGAGTCTCACCAAATTTCTTTAGCACACAGATTCAATTCGTGATGAGCCAAATCATTTCCTTTCACCGCTGTTGTGTAGGTGGTAATGTGCTCCCGTGGATCTGAAGTTCCATCACACTTCGGCACTTCAGGAATTTTGAACAGCTTCGGAATTAATTCCAGGGCCGCACTAGATTTATACGGCAATTGGGTATACTTCTTTGAGTCCGAGTCTTTCAGTACTGGTGGCGCTCCCAGGATTTGGTCCATGAGGACATTTACTTCTTTCATGAACCGTAAAAGTTCGTTCTTGAACGGGTCGTTCTTGCTGTTGAGACCGGGTCTGCTCCCCCAAGCCCCATTGGAACCGAATTCACCCCTGGGAGTATTGTTGTCGACTCTCTGCATTGTTTGGTTCGCGGGGAAACCAAGAGGAATTGGATCTCTTCTGCTTGCATTATTCGAAGCCCCTGACATCGCCTGTTTTAGCTCCGTCATAACCTTATCTTGATGCGTGAGATGACCTAGAATAAACGATTGTTGCTCTTGTAAGACCCTTACCGCATCGACAACATGACCTTCATTAGCATCATCAGGAGTTGTTTCCCGAACATATTGAGGATATTGTCTGTCATGCACCGACGTGGTGTCATTCCCTTTATTATGGGTGTCACTGATTGAATCCTGGAAATGAGGTTGATCTCCTCGAATTCCAGGATTGTGAGTGTTGTTAACATCATTGTTTGCCATTTTTTGTGATTTTTTTAAAGACAAAACGACCAAAGCTTGTTAGTAAAAAACGTATGGATCAATTTAATTGCACGACTTTCTAGGTCCCACGGAGGGCACCAAACTGTTTACTCGCGGTACTGTTGAGTTTATTAGTGGTTTTTAGACAAATGAATGAATTTGATCCAAAAAATAACGAAATATTTGATGAAATATAAAATACTTAGCCTTAAATTGTAGATGGAACGGTAGAGCTGACTAGTCCAAGAACAGGGTTTTCGGGCACAATTATGATGAGATCAAAAAGCAAGAAAACAAAATTCTATCAAAATTATGTGTAGAATGTAGTGTAAGTTAGCCAGAAAATTCGTGTCCTTTACAATGACAACTGAGCTCACTATTTATAGCTATGTCTAAGGAAGGAAGCCCTAGGATCATGCTCTTTTTTAATGTCATTTATGATGGCCAATGATGAAGATGTAAAATTAGACATAAATGCCAAATTTCTTGTAACGGACCATCATCCTTAATGGTGCAAAATATTATGTATTAAATATTACCGGGCACAAAGCATTTAATACTCCTTTTATGATTGTTATTCCTTCCGGTGACAAGCGGAGTAGCTATGTTCACTGGCCATCCCCATCTTGGATTACACGCGTCCTTTCTTTCAACGGCCACATGTCATGTTCTATTTTTCCCTATACAAATATATAAGAAAACATCTGGAGTTGTCACAATTTTTTATTTAGCCTTTTAATTAGTTTTTATTTCGATTGAACTTGTAGTAGCCCAAAGTACACCAAGACACATTTAACACTGGCTGAAAATACCTTAAGCGCGTGTCTACAAGCGTTCCTTTGCGTGGAATAATTAGCCAATAATTATGGTGATATGATATATATTTTGGAAATTGTAATTTAGTCATAACTTTATAGCTCAATTTCATGAAATTTTTAGGTGCAGGTTAATCGAAGATGATATGATACAGGTAAACGTGTATGTATATATAAATTTTGTTTTTTATTTTGAAGAAGAAAGGAGTATTAAAGTATTAACTATGAATGTCACAAATGCCAATCCCGTAAATTAATTAGTATATTATTAGAGTTCCTAGGTAATTATGACTATGTGAGTATGTGTTACACACGGCTGATATTCAAAAATTCAAGCTTTAATTATTATTATACTAACTTATAAAAGAAATAACATTTAACTATCTCTTACTTTAAACTAATAAAAAGCTACTACTTGCTTAAGTTGTAGGTATCTGTCTTTGTCTTGTACCTATATATCAACAAAGCCCTATATTTATCTTTAATTTTTAAAAAATAAAAGACTACTTTACACCTCACCCCAATCCCATTGTATTCTTTAATTAGACCATTTCAACAATTATAAATTATTTTTTCGTTATTTATGAGAATTCGAGCTTACTTAAGTTAAAGATTGCCCCATCTAAAAATAAACTAGGGTTTTGCAGTTGAGCTGCCATATAAATACAACTTAAATACTTCTCTGATAGGATATTCTTTAATTCTTCAAAGATTCTTGATTTTCAAAATTATATGATAATCTTGTTAGTTTGTGGTTTTTTTTCTTTCTCAAGTGATAAAAATACTGAAAATTCTATTTAGAAAATAGAGAATTATATTTAATACTCTTTTCTTCTGATTTAAAATTATTGAAGCTCCTCGCTTTACTCGAAATAAAAAATTTATTTGGATATATACCCAAATCCAAATGAAATCTAGACTCTTTCATGTATCAAATTACAGAATAAATCAATATCAAAGGAATAAGGAAAAGAAGAAACTTCAAAAAGAAGAAAAAAATAGATTGGTCAGCGGGCATTATAGTATAGAGGCGGATCCAGAGTATGAAATTTATTAGTTAATAAGAAGGCGTCAAGAATAATATTACCATAATACTTATAATTTTTTTTAACATAAATAAGGTTTTGGGCAATAGCTATTGAATTCATATCAGGTGATTAAACTCGTACGTAATATATTAAATCTGAATAGGGACAAAAACCTACCTAGATCTGGAGTGAAAGAGAAAAAGAAAATATCTAAGGGTTAAAAAGTTAAAGGCACAATAAAAAATATACAGATAATTAAAGAAAATATAATACTAGAGGAATGTTGAAGATTGTCACAGCAAACAGTACAAGAATATTGTAATAGTAGCATGGTAAAGTGTGAAGGGATTTAATTTTTTTTCCCACAATAATAACCAATAAAATATTCTAGTCAACTCTTAGCAACTGTATATATCTTATTAATTTTATAGGAGGAAAAATATTAAATTTAAGAGGATGGCACGAAGATAACTAAGAAAATAAATTATTATCCACCAAAAAAGATTGAGAGCCATAAAAATACAGATCTTGTTGAACTCTCACTTAATTAAATTAATTTATATGCATGCAGTGTTATGTTAGATAAGTGTAATAATAATACACTTTCTTTTTTGGTATCAGATATATAGGATTTAATTAAAATAATTAAAACTGAGACCACATATAGGGTAGGTAGTAGGATATGACCTTTTTTTTTGCTTAGCATTATTGTGTTATTATTGAAAAAGAAGAGTTCTCTAAAGTAAGACAAGAATAAAATTAACAAAAGAATTGCTTTATTCTTAAACTAATAATTAATTTATTAGTATTACCAGCGAACCAATGGAATTAGGACTAAGTGCAGTCATGTCAGATTTTTTATTCTTATCTTTTTAATATTATTTTCAACTTGTACTCCTGACAAGAGTATACTTATTTAAATAGATTAGGTTTAACAAACAATTCTCTTTTTTGTGGTTATGAAATCAGACTTTATTGTTACAGAGATCCCAATCTTTCGCTTCGCTTTTTTTAATATCTTGTCGTTGTTGTTGTTTATCGCCACTATTTTCTTTCTTTTTTTTAGTCGATGGTCTATTGAAAATAACGTCTTTATTCTCTCTGGATAAAGATAAAATTTGCGTACACACTATTCTCCTCAAACTCCAGAACTCACTGAATTTGTTATTATTGCGATATTATTATAGAGATCCCAAATAATATGATTAAAGTTTGAGTGAATTCCAAAATTACCCTCTTAAATAATTAATGAGTATAGATCGATCGCTATACTCCAACGATAAATAACATATGATCAATACTTCACGTACTGAAAGAAAATATCACTTGAATTAGCCCTATGAGTAAATTATCTCAATTATATTTTTCTAGATTTGTGATTAGAAAGAAATAAGAGATTCGCTTAGCTTATTTGCTTGATTACTGATATAGAAAATGGTGTACAAGAAAGTCTTAGCGTAACTGGTAAAGTTGCTGTTATGTAATCAAGAGATCACGTGTTTTGAGTCGTAAAAATAACTTATTGTAAAAATGCATGGTAAGACTCCGTACAATAATCCCTTGTGATACGGTCCTTCCCCGGACCCCGCGCTGTGCGCGAGAGCTTAGTGTAGCAGACTGTCCTTAAAATGATGTTTAATTTATGGAAGTGTCATCTTGATTTATATCCTCTGGCAGATACATTTCATGTGAAATTACAAAAAAAATTGCTCCCGAAAAGAGTTCCCTAATCAACTTAATCTGGATTGACGATACAAAGTCATTGGGACTTGATTAAAAGAAAAAATAAGGAACGACACCAGATGTAGCTCTTCCAACTTTAGATTAATATTAGGGTAAATTACATTAAAATATTTATTTGATTGAAGTTGATCGCGAAAATCTTTAAATTAACTCTTTGATAACCATCAAAGATGGTAGTGAGATGGCTATGATCCTTTCACTCTTACTTAAAGGTCCCGTGTTCAAGCCATGAGAATGGAAAAAATCCTAATATGAAACACTCACCTTTAAATGAATCTTATACGATACAAATTTAAATTAATCGGGACCCTAATGCGAGTACCAATAATCGGTAAACCAAAAAAAGTTATTTGACAGAAGAACACCAAGGACTAGGAAAGTTATCCCAAATATAGTAGTTGATGAATGGATGTTGGTACATGGGCCATTTGGACACCAACAATGAATTTTCATTTGTCATTGGCCTAATAACCATGTGGTCACAATTTGAATGCAGTGCCAGTGTCGTTGGTTCGAGTCACCAAAGAAGCAATAATTACAAAAGGGGATCAAAGAGGACAGGAATTAAAAAAAAAATGCAGTGCTAGTGTTATGCATCTGAATCCTAGGGGCGTTGCTCTCTGTATTGACCCATTAAGGGATTGTTACATAAATAGCCGATCAAATTCAATCTTTACTTTTTTTAACCGGTATATATAGATTATATATTAATTATACACAGTTATACATATATATATATATACACGCTGGCTATTTTTAATTTAAGAGATTAAATGGACGGCTATTTGGGTTAAATTTCATCCATCCATCATTAATTGTGTAAAAAAAGAAATTTTGGCCATGGAAAGAAAGCTTTATTTGCTTTGAATGCACAAACTACTAAACTAGCCCACAGAGAGGCCCAAATTAAGAAGCCCAAGAAGAGCCCAGCACTGTATAACCTTGGAGGAGAAGGGCTGTAGATCTTCATAATTTGACTGTTTTTTTGCCGGAAAAAAAAAATTCTGCAGCTTCATTTGGATGTGAAAAAGTCTCATAATTTTCTGTGAAAATTAAAATTAGTATATTAAAATCAAGAAACCATGAGAAATGCAGGTGTTCTCTGGTAAGAAAAAGAAATTGTAAAATTAGCTTAACCAACATATATACAATATAAAGAATCTTTATATAAAGAAATTGTAAAATGTATATTTTTGTGTATTTTTTGTATATATATACATTCCGTATTATATACAAAAGTTACACAAATTTCATACACTTTTTCGTCTATCGAATACAAATAATTTATGGGTCGGGCTAAAAGTGAAAAAAGTCCAATTTTTAACCTTAAAAAATAGTTTAGACGATTTTAGTGCAATAAAATAAAAGTTGATTGATCGTTCGTGAAATTACCCCTTTAATTATCATTAAATGTAGCAAAATTTGACATACATCCAAAAGCAAATATTTAAGTCGATATCTCTATATCATGCCCCAATGTCACCAATATTATTAACGTTGACAAATTCAAAAGGGGAAATAAACAATTAACTACAATCAACAAAATAGCTTCTTGAAGTACTAATTATTTTCTTATTTCAAAAGCAATAGTGTTTTACCCCATAGTATAAGATGGGGTTGGCAAGTTAATGACAGTGGTCTTCACTTTGGTCATCATGTTAATGCTGTTAGTAATCCCTTGTGATCCAATTCCACTGTCCTTAATTCCCTGTTAAACAAATAAATTATCTCGATTAGTAAGAACCTATCGCGAATAACAACAACAACGACGACATACCCAGTAGAATCTCACAAGTGGAGCCTGAGGGGAGTAGTGTGTACGCTGATCTTACCTCTACCTCGCGGAGGTAGAATATAGAGTTTACCTGGAATGGGAAATGATCCGGTCCACGAGCCGGAGCCGAGTTAATCTGAACTGTTCCTGTTTCCATGGCATCACTGATCAGTATTGCTTTGTTGATGTCTTTGGTGAATACACAACCCTGTAGCGGAGTCAAAATTTTCAACCTTAGAGACTGCTAAATGTATTGCCAATGGAATATCAAATGAAATAATGGGAATTGTGCGAACATCTCATCCAAAAGCTTAAGCTACTGGAGAGAACAAAAAAAAGGGCAATCCGGTTCACAAAGCACTCCACATTCACGCATTGTCCGGGGAAGAGCATTATCCCCAGGAGTGTGATGTAGGCAGCATACCCAAATGCAAGCATTAGTGACGGCTTGAACTCGTGACCAATAGGTCATATGGAGACAACTTTACTGTTGCCCCAAGACTCTCCTTCGTTAGAGAGAATAGACTTATTTAATTATGTCTCGATTACGCCCCATCACATGCCGCCTAATTCTTTTTTCATGGGCCAAGCACGTGAAAATTCTTTTTAATAATAGGTGGCGGTGAGACTTGAACGCATTAACTCGACATGTTCTAATATTATGTTATTTGGCTATCTCATAAAAAAAAAAAAAAATTAAGTCGTTAGAGAAAGCACACTTGTATTTTACTTAATTATGTTTTCAAACACACGTTATCATAGAAATCGAGACAGTACCTGCAGACCGAAATTGCTAGCATTGCAGTGGTGAATTCCTTCTTCGACAGAGTTGATCCGAATAACGGGCAAAACTGGCCCGAATGGTTCTTCCCATGCGATCCTCATGTCTGGCCTAACATTGTCTAACAACAAGGGCCAGATGAGGTTGCCTTCTCTCTTGTATTGCTGGCAAAAAGTTGCATTTTTCTGCTTCGCGTCCATGACCAATCCTTCGATGAAGTTTGCAGACGACTCAGAGACAACTGGAGTGATATCACAATCATCTTCTGGTGGCCCGACGGTTAATTTTGCCACTTTAGCGTTTACCTTCTCAACAAGAGTGTCAGCAACTGATTCCATCACCAACACGACCTTAACGGCTGTGCATCTTTGACCGCTGTGGTAGACATGGATATCAATTGTTAATGAAGTATTGCCAAGACAATCAGGTACTTAAGCAAATTAAGCTTATTCATGTTGTATCGACATAGTACAACTCCTAATTCATGTTATAGTATCACTTATCGTACACGTAATAATGAACTATACAACAATGTATACAAGGGATGGTTTTCAATGGCCTCATACTAACGCAGTTGTGAGAACTTGTTCGTTAACCTATAGCACCGAGGCCAACAGTCGAACCCCATTTCAATATTAACATGTTTTGTTTCGACAATGAAAAGAAAATTCAAATACCTGTAAGAAAAACCTCCTTTCACAATACTTCCGGCGGCCAAATCTAAATCAGCATCCTCAAGAACAATACAAGCATCCTTTCCTCCGAGTTCCATCTGTAGAGGGATCATTCCTGCTTTCTTCGAGATTGCAACACCTGTATCTCCACCAGTGAAGCTGATAAAAGAAAAACAAGTATATGGTTACGCGTTGGATACAAAATATCAAGAACGGGACAAAGGACCTCGTTTACTCAGTAGTGTCTTTTGCAGTCTATGCAGGGGCGGAATTAGTGTGTAAGATACGGATTCGGCCGAACCTTGTAAGTTTGGTCCAAACTCTGTATTTGTTTTAGGAAAACCATTTTATAAAGTAGAAACTATTAATTTAGAATCCAGTAACTTAAACGGTCTAAAATCCCGCATCCATAAGCTTTCAAATCCTGGCTCCGCCCCCGAGTCTAACGAAAAATCAAAACAAATGCAACCGTGAGATTAACATAAAATAGATGAGGTAGAACAGACCTTATACAGTGTACTCCGGGATGCATAGTGAGAAAATCACCGATTTCAGAACCTTTTCCTGTCACGCAACTGATAAGGCCTTTCGGAAATCCAGCTAAGTGGAAGCAATGCACCATATGAAGGCAAGCCACAGCACCCTATTAGAAATGATCCCTCAAAGTAAGTTTAATCTCATATTGGTACTTTTTTTTTCTTCTCAAAGTTAAACGATGCTCATATGAGCCATTTATAGAACAGAAGATTCTATGTTGCGCTGACTCTCCAAAATGCCGCCGCATACGTGTCAGATCCTCCAAACATGCACTATTTTTTGAGGATCCGACACGCACCCGACAACATTTCTTAAAGTCTGAGCAACACAGAAGGGAAATGCATAATATGATGAGTGGCAAAACTATATATGAGTTAATGCATTATAATACATTGCTAATATAAGGCAGAATTTAGCGAAGAAACCTGAGTTGGAGGCTTGAGGACTAAAGAGTTCCCAGCAATTAGTGCAGGAGCGATTTTGGAGACAGCAAGATTGACTGGATAGTTGAACGGAGGGATGGCCAAAATCACACCCAACGGGATCTGTACTCCAAGGACGTGAAGGTCATAATCATTATTTTTCCGATAAACTTACTTAATATCAAACTTTAAGAACAGAGTGTAAGTTTGAATCTGTATTTTGCTACTGAAAATGGAAAGTTTACAGAAGAAACGCAGCCACTTATGCAGTAAGAAATACCAATACAGCAACTCATAAGAAGCAACACAGTAACATATCCTGGCGATATAATACCACTACAATTCGTATTCATTGGACGAGCTCATCGATCCAACAATTTATAAAGGTGTAAGGCCATCATGCTTTGAAAAAACAATGAAAGGAAAATAGTAGACAAGTCGTTAAAATATATTAATCCTCTGACTAACAATGTAAATTGATGACAGTTTACACTAAGCGACAACTTAATAAAGCAAAATTAAGTAAATTAGTCAAGAGATGTACCTTGGAAGTCAGGCAGTATTTGGTCCTTTCATTTCCAGGGAAACTATCAGATACCAAGAACTTACCCTCCCCAAGAATTCTAACTCCTTCTTCAGCAGTGTAAGAAACCAAATCTCCAGATCTTACAACCTTTCATCAAACAGTTTCCAAAATTATAAAAATAAAAAAATTTACACAATCAGGTCATGACATTTAAGATAATTACAAGTAAATCTATATTATAACCATTTAGCAGTAACCTGGTAGAAATATTTCCGAACATGCTATCACATGTTAAACAACACTGATGGTGTAAAGAATCTTTACACTGACATGATATTAGTATACATAACTTTAAATCTTATTTTTAATTATGTTGCGCGGACTATCCGAAAATATTTCTAGGTGCGTGTCTGTTCGTGCAAAAATAGTGTATTTTTGGAGGATCCGACACAGGTGCGGCAACATTTCGACGAGTCCGTGCAACGTAGAATTATTTAATCATGAGGTACCTCAGTGACAGCATCTTTAGCTGGTTTTGCGATTTCTTTTACAAGACATTCTGCAATGGGGGCTTTGTGTTCTTTCAAAATTGCAGCTGCCTTATGAAGTAACTCTGCTCTTTTCCAGAGTGGTGTTTTAGCCCATGATTTTTGTGCTGCTTTTGCTACTTCCATTACCTTGTTCACCTCTTCTTGTGTACATGCTGCACCAAAAAACAAAAATTCAAAAATATCCATGAAATCCCACCCTTATTTGTTAATTTCTGCAATATATTCTTAAATTCCAAGACAAGGACATGAAAACACTTGAGATGCAATACCACAAATAGTCCATGCATAAGTTAGAAAAGAATCTTGTGTTCTCACGTTACTGATATTATTTTTCGGGTTTTGTTGTCACAAATCTGTTGTCACTGAGCCGGGATCTCCCGGGAACAACCTCTCTATCCCCTCGGGAGTAGGAGTAAGGTCTGCGTACATTCTACCCTCCCCAGACCCCACTTGTGGGATTTTACTGAGTTGTTGTTGTTGCGATGTCACTTCTAAGAGAGACGGGGAACTTTGGAGCAACCGTAAAGTTGTCTCCGCATGACCTATAGGTCACAGGTTCGAGCCATAGAAGCAGCCACTAATGCTTGTATTAGGGTAGGCTGTCACATGACACTCCATAGGATGCGGCTCTTCCCCGGACCCTGCGTGAACACGGGATGCCTTGTATACCGGGCTACCCTTTTAGGTCACTTATAAGAGAATTATGGGTAAAGTTCTATGATACATAACCAAATGACATTATAAAAATAGTAACTAACTTGTTATAATAGGTTAAACTACACTGATAGTGCAAATAAACCTTTACAGTACTAGCGTATATAACTTAATTCCATTAGAAAACTAAAAAGAGAATCTAGTACTAGAAGTTCTTGGCTGTTTCTCACTTAATAGTCTGATCAATGATCATAAAATTCAGAACAGAACAATTAAGTCTGAAGTTTGGAGCTCCAGTACAGAGAACTCCAAAACACTTGCACAAAATTTCATGAACACCATAAACCTTGATATTTTCACCATACCAGAGGCGGAGCTAAAATTTCAAGCTTATGGGTTCGATTTTCTAAGCTTTTTAAGTTACTGGGTTCTAAATTATTGATTTATAACTAATTAATAAATTTTGCAAGATAACTATAGAGTTTGAACCAGAGTTACTGGGTTCGCCGAACCCGTAGACAAAATGCTGGCTCCGCCTCTGCAGCATACAACAATTTATACTCTCTCCGGTTTACAATAAGTGTCCAGTTTCCTTTTAGCACGCCCATTAAGAAACTACTAAATCTTATGCAAAAAAACCTAGTATGACTAAACTACCCTTATTAAAGTATTGGTCACATAATTATAGTGAGGAGTGAGAAATTTTTTTTTAGGGATATGCACATAAAGAGTAAAAGAGTAAAAACAAATTGAATTTTTTCTTGATAAAATAACTGGATACTTATTTTGAACCAAAATGAAAAAGGAAATTGAACACTTATTATGAACCGGAGAGAGTAACAAGTAAGACAAAGGTAGTATATACGTAGAACTTATCGAGGCTGTTTTCGGTAGACATTTAGCTCAAATAAAAGCAAAATGAAAGGAATTATGACAAAGAGCTGTGGAAAAAGAAGCAGTAACAACAACAAAAAATATTTTTTTTAAAAAAAAAAGAGATTTATTTTTAATATACCTTGAACTTTATACTGTGTTTTTCTAGTAGTAGGATTGATAATGGCAACAGATTTTCCAGAAGCAGATTTCTTCCATTCTCCTTCAGAATAGTACTTGAACACATCTCCCTCAATTATATCTACAAAAACTCCATTACCTGCCATTTTTACCAATGAACCAACCCTTTTTTTTTTATGGTTTTAGTGGTGAAAGTGAGTCAAAGAGTGAGTTGTTTGGTTTTTGTTGTGTCTATAAATATTGGAGAAAGGTGAGCCACACTTAATACTGAGCAATTTGAGACATGGATTCTGGTTTGATATTTGGCATTGTTTTTGGTGATTATTTACGAGAATGACATCATGATCTAGCAGTTAGAAATTAAAAGTTAGTTGAGACACGTTTCTTTTTGAACGGTCCACTTGGAAAAGTTTCATGCCTTTATACTTTTTCTTTCTTTTTGATATAAATCTTTTTATTTACATTTCCTTTTGTATCTATTTTCAATTATTATGTCATCGCATGTGGTTCCAACCCTTCTATTATTTAATTTTTTATTTATTTATGAAGGTGCCCTTTTTCTTTTTCTTTTTTTTTTTTATCAAGAGGGAAGGGCTTTATATAGATGAAATATTACAAATGCAACTAGTACTCCTATCTGATGGTACACAAAATTACTAGGAATACTATATTTCATATGAATCAAAGTATGAGATTATTTGGTAAATGAAATTATAGTCGGTATTTGTAAAGTTATTGAAAAATAGTCACTATTTTGTTGCAATATGGACCGATCCAGCATAATATACTGGAGATTGGTGCACCTGTATATGAACTTCCAACATATTATGCTGCAACTCCAACACGTGGAAAGTTACAACTGATATACTGGAGATTGGAGCACATGTGTATGAACTTGCAGCATATTATGTTGGACCCGTATATTATACTGGAACTCCAATATATTATGTTGGAGTTCCAGTACCGGATTTTGAACAGTGTTTTCGTTCTGATTTATCTTTACATGAAAAATGATTAAATTTCGATTACTTTTGAAACTGTGGCTATTTTTCAATTATCACTTATAAATCTGGCTATTTTTGAGTTTCTCCGGATTATTTGGACTACAAGATCTAATTAGATTAAGAGCAGAATTTTAATAAATAATATTCAACAAATTAGAGTACTCGGGCAAAAAAAAAAAAGATTACTCGTTCTACTTACATATTACTTGTGATATATATAGTTTAACTCGAACATTCATTCTAAGTGCTTTTATTTTTGCGTAATAAGATTATAAAAAATCGCGAGAAGCGAATATGCATATTATATGTAAAAGATAAATAGACATTACGTTATTTTATTGCATTGGAATTTGGAAAAGACTATAAATGACGTTTCTTATATGAACAACTCTCTATATCCATTATTATTTCCGAGTTGTGACTAGGGGTGTGCATTTAATTTATCGATTCGATTTTGACCTTTCTCGATTATTACTTATCGATTATCGATTTGTACATATGCTTATCGTTATCGTTTCAATAAGATTTTGATTTTTTCGGTTTCGGTTCGATTTTTGGGGCTTATCGATTCGGTTATCGATTACACCAATAAAAAAATTTGCGGGATTCC